>CAUYSK010125352.1:0-20242 GCA_963575035.1 Avahi laniger | reverse complement strand
TTTGCCTCTGGTAGAGTGCAGTGTTGTTATCATAGCTCACTGCAACCTTAAACTCCAGGGCTTGAGTGATCCTCCTGCCTCAGCCTCTTGAGTAGTTGGTACTACAGGCATGCACCACCACGCCTGGTTAATTTTTTCTGTGTTCTGGTCTTGCTCAGACTGGTCTTGAACTCCTGAGCTCAAGCAATCCTCCTGCCTTGACCAACAAATACAGTTTTACAATAAATGTCTTAGTATTGCGATGAGGTGGAAAAATTGTTTGGAATTGGACTCAGATTTGAATATCATTTTGGCTTTTGACCTTGGGTAATTTACTTAACCACTTTCAGAGTCAGCTTTTCTATAAAGAAGTGGAAATTTCTTAACGGAGAATTAAATGACAAGTTGAAGTGCTTGGGCATACATTTGCTCAAATACTGATATTCTCTTGTTTCCTTTTGGGTAGCCTTATTCATAATGTAAGATTTGACCTTGGATCTAGACCGAAGTAACCATTTTGTATTATATAAACCAATCTCAAATGATTAAGAACATTCCTTCCTACTACTTTGAATACTTGCCATGTTCTGGGGTTCTGAGTGGTGAGGGAGGAAATCTGGCTTACTGCTGGCTATTGGAGTTAATTTTAGTTCGAGGGAGGCCTACAGGGAGTTTGACTGGGCTTGGAAGCAGAAGAAACAGTCCATGGATTTAGACTTCTGCCTGCTGAGTCTTTGGATCCCTTCCAGAGCCAGGGCTCAGAACTGAGGCTGAAGTCTAGTACAGTGCTTCACTAACCATGGCTGCTCAGTGGCCTGCATTTGATTTCTATTTTTTTTTTTTTTTCTGAGACAGAATCTCACTCTGTTGCCCTGGCTAGAGTGCCGTGGCATCAGCCTAGCTCACAGGAACCACCTGGGCTCAAGCAATCCTTCTGCCTCAGCCTCCCGAGTAGCTGGGACTACAGGCATGAGCCACCATGCCCGGCTAATTTTTTCTGTATATATTTTTAGTTGTCTGGCTAATTTCTTTCTATTTTTTTTAGTAGAGACAGGGTCTTGCTATTGCTCAGGCTGGTCTCGAACTCCAGACCTCGAGTGATCCTCCCGCCTTGGCCTCCCAGAGTGCTAGGATTACAGGCGTGAGCCATCACGCCCGGCCCCTGCATTTGATTTCTAAGTGAAGAGATGATGATTTCTGCTGAGGGCTCGTTGGTGGATTCTGACAGTCTGCCCTTTCCCTGTCTTCCTCCCTACTTCCAGCTGCCAGTTTGTGGTGTCTGAAGAGCAAGACTACACAGCTCATTTTGCCGATCCTGATACTTTAGTCAACTGGGACTTTGTGGAACAAGTGGTGAGTAGCTCAGCCAAACCTGTGAGCTGTTAACGGGAGAGAGGACTAAAGAAAGGGACTGTGGTGACACAGCAACTGTTGGCTGTGTTCAATGCTGTTACCATTTTCTGCCTGGCCTTCTGGTGGCTGTTTCCCAGAGGTCAGTCCCTGGTTCCTTCTGGAGTCCATTTTGTGATTCTCTAATTGGCACTGTCATGCAGGGACGGGATGTTGAAGGCTTGTTGAAGGGATGTTGGTCTGAAGGTGTATGAGTTGAGAAGTAGCAACCAGGGACTCGGGGCAGGCTCGCCGCATAGTCATTGCTTCATGGGCAGCCATTTGTACTAATCAGTATCAAAGTAGACCTCAGCTTTGTGGCAGGTGAATGACCCACACAGCTGCACTTTACAGTCACTGCTGCATTGTTTTTCTACTGAAGTTAGGAACTCCAGGTATCCCTTGCTGATCCTAATAGGGTATCTGATGTGGAAGAATTAACTTTAAAAATGACAGGTACTTTTTTTTCTTTTTTGATGAACAGTGGCTTTGGCCCCAAAGCTTGAATTCCCATTACTGTGAAAATCCACAAAATCATCTGATAATAACATAAAGGCCTATAAAACTTACTTTTTATATGCATTGGTTAAAAGCACATAGATGCATATTAAGTGAAGTCTCGTTAACACCTTTTTTGTTGGAAATTACTGGGAGATTACTTGTAGAACCTCTTTATGCTTTTATGTACGCATGGATGTCAAATCTTTTTTTGTAAATGGGATTATATAGTGATTTGTCTTTTTTCCCTTAATGTAGAACCTCCAAAATACCTTTTACGTATATTTTAATTAAACCATTATTATGGTTTCCTTAATGATTTGCTTAAAGAGCTATTATGTGTGTAACTGCATTGTTAAATAATTTCATGAAGCTGTGTTGAGTAGGGACCTACAGGGATAGGGATAAGAGAGGAGAGGCTTTGACTTTGACAGTCCCAATTCGGAAAGCAATGAAACTTGTGATGTTTTGTTTCAGCGCATTTGTAGCCATGAAGTGCCATCCTGCCCAATATGCCTCTATCCACCTACTGCAGCCAAGATTACCCGTTGTGGACACATCTTCTGCTGGGCCTGCATCCTGCACTATCTCTCACTGAGTGAGAAGACCTGGAGTAAATGTCCCATCTGTTACAGTTCTGTGCATAAGAAGGATCTCAAGAGGTGAGATAGAGACATTTACAAGATTAGACCCCAGTCTGCTAATTTCCTTGCCCTGCTACATCTAAATGTCCATGTTATAGTGTTGTTGCCACAGAGTCACGTCAGTATGTTGTTGGCGATACCATTACGATGCAGCTGATGAAGAGGGAGAAAGGGGTGTTGGTGGCCTTGCCCAAATCCAAATGGATGAACGTAGACCATCCCATTCGTCTAGGAGGTGAGTTCTGCTCATTTTGGGGGCACACAATCCTGGGTACACCCTTTAAAGCTGTTGAATATATCCCTCTAGTGTCAGAAAGTTAGTCTTTGGGCAAGCCAGTTCTAGCACGTCCAAATTAGTCATAGCATTCTAATAGGGTGGAGTTTGTGGAGAGTGGATTAACTCTTGGGTTTTAGGTTTGATTCATATACACACACACATTTTAATTTTTCATTTTACAAGTGTTTGCTGAATAATGTCTGGCACTATGCCGAGTCTTAGGGATTCCACAGTCAGCCACTCTTGGTGTCTGTCATCAAGGAACTCAGTAGTCTGATAGAAGAGACAGATCTGGGCTGGTCCAAGTGCAGTGGTATTTACAACTAATTAATCAGAACCAATTAAAGATTTCTTTGTTCCTTCTTCACTCCTGCTGCCTCATGTGACTAGCCTTAAAAAACAAAAAAAACAAAGAGACCTGGTAGACAAGTCATTCGGATATAGAGCGTGATAAATGCTTACAGTGGGGAAAATTCCAGAAGTGGTATTCTCTGTGTTCCATGCACAAGTGAGCATTTAAGTGGCATTTCAGTCTCTGGGGAAAAGATAGATTTCTCAATAAATATTGAAACAATTGACTGTTACAAAAGTTAGATCTCTATTTCATACCATTCATAAAATTAATTCCAGATAAATTGAAGAACTAAATGTAAAAAATCCAAAACTTTTAAACCTTTAAAAGAAAACATAGGATAATTTCTTTATAAATCTTCAAGTATGGGTGGATTTTTGAACCAGCCTGAAACCATAAATACTGTGAAAGGAAAGATTGATAAATTTGATTTTATAAGAATCAAACTTATATCTGATAAGAGTCCTTAAAGTTGACAGATGATAAACTAGAGGAAGATTTACACATTTAAAACTAAAGATTGGCCAGGCATGGTGGCTCATGCCTATAATCCCAGCACTTTCGGAGGCTGAGGTGGGAAGATCTTTGAGACGAGGAGTTCAAGATCAGCCTGGGCAACAGAGCGAGACCCCCATCTCTACCAAAAAAAATAAAAACTTAAAAATGTAAAAATAACCCCAAACCTCCAGATTAACACCCAGAACCTATAGATGTTCTATTAATTAAATTAATAACTTGGAAGAATGGGCTAAGACATGTGACAGAGTGTTTCCCAGTAAAGGAAATCAGAATAACTTCCAGGTATCACAGAGGTTTAACTTGGCTAAGAGTTATGCAAATCAAAATGCCCATCAGATTGACCTTCCTCCCCACCCCCCAAAAAAAACGCATTGGTAAAACTGCATTTTGACAGGAGTTGGGGAAATGGGTACTCTCGGTCTCAGTGGGAGTGCAAACTAATACAGCCTTTCATCGGAGGGCAATTTGGTAGTATTTAAAATATGCACAACCATTGATCCAACATTTATACTTAAGTATAAAGAAATAATCTGTACCAAGGGGCATGTGTAAGGATTTTTTTTTTGCAATGTAATGGTGAGAAATTGGCAATAACTTAAATGTTCCACAAGAGACTTATTAGAGTACATCATAATGTGGAACACTGTGCAGAAAGTGAGAATGAAGTAAATCTCTTAACATTATTAAAGATTTTTAAAGACATTGAAAAACAAGCTGCAGAACAAGATGTGCAGTTATGATTTATGGAAAAATCTTTATTTCTTTATGAATATATATCATAGAAAAAGATTTAAAGAGTACATATTCAAATTTGTATATGGTTATCTCTGGGCAGGTACTAGGATGTGAGGGTGGGAAAACAGAGCATTTCAAGGGGGTCTCAAGATAACATTGTTTTAAGCTTTTTAAAAAGTACAGAAAATAAGCAGGAGGGAAGTAAAGAAGATAAGTCATCCATGATCCTTTTACCTAAAGGTACCCCAAAATGTTAACTGTAGAATTTTTTTCTATGCATGTATATATTTTTGTGAGATTGGGGTTAGATTTGCTAGTGTGGCATTTGTATTTCTCCATGTCACTAATTGTCCCTTCTTAGATAAACATTTTTAGCATCCGCAAAATTTTCTTTTAACCATTTCTTTATTAGTTGGACTTACTGGTTGGTTTTGGCTTTTCTGATATTACATAGGATGCTGTAATTAACAAACATTGTGTGACTGAATTTTCGACTGTATCTCTGGTTTTCTTAGATGTCTTCTATTAAGGCGATCAGAGTTATAAACCTTATTTTAAGACCATTGTTAAATTATTTTCTAGGTAATTATGCTAAATTACCCCATCTTCACGGTAGGAAAAAGGCTGGGTGTGAAAGTTCCTATTTAGCCATACCATCACGAGCATTGAGTATTGCATTTTGTGATCTTGCTGGCTTTCTTGTAGATGAACAGCACAGCCAGTACTCCAAGTTGCTGCTGGCCTCCAAGGAGCAGGTGCTGCAGCGGGTAGTTCTGGAAGAGAAAGTAGCCCTAGAACAGCAGCTGGCAGAGGAGAAGCACACTCCCGAGTCCTGCTTTATTGAGGCAGCTATCCAGGAGCTCAAGGTGGGAAAATACATTAGAAACCTAAAAGGAGAAATGTTAAACCTTTCCACTGTCAGGGGCTCTGAGTGGATGGACAGTGGGGATAAGTTACTTCAAGCCCACATTTAAGATAATCAGGGAATGGCAAAATCAATTTGCTCTGGGCTTTGTTTGGTGTTGGGAGATAAAGGCTAACCTAGAGACTTTTAAGCTCTTTCTAGAAAGTAACAAGTCAAAATGACATTATAACTAATTGTGACAGTGGAGTGTCTTAGGTTAGCTATGTTCTTAGTTAAGCAAGGTTGGTGTTTTTGTTTTCTGGGAAAATTCTTAGAGTGGATTTTAGAGGTGTTCTATCAGAGAGATGATGTGGGGAGAGTATTACGGCCTGCCTTAGCAATACCTGCTGAGGATCGTGGAGCAGCAAGAATTATCCAAGGATAGAATTCCTTAAGTCCTGTGTGCTTCACAACAGGGATTCTTAAACCTTAAGCATCAGAGTCACTGGTTGTTGGGCTCCACTCTGGGAGTTTGCTTCAGTAGATCTGGGTTCTGTAGACTCAGACTCAATCATTTGCATTATAATAAGCTCCATTATTCTTCAGAATCCAGCAGATTCTGATGTTGCTCATCCTCAGACCACACTTGTTCAGAAGCCATTTCAGGTAGAAGAAAGGCTACATAGAAATTAGGGATGACCAGGTTGAGGAGGGATTAGCCAGATGCCTGGCTCCTATTCTGGGCCTGTTTCTGAGCATAGTTTGTAAAACCTAAAAGGCGAGTTTCGTGTTCTTTGATTTCTGTTCAGGAAGCTTTTGTGTAGTGTTGTCAGCGTTGGATTTTAAGCAGAAATACCATCCTTTGTGGGTACAGATGCTTTTTGCTTCTGTTAAGACTGAGGATGTTAAGTCTCTAACTAAACCCTTCCCATTGGGTCTCGTTGCCTTTTAACTTATGCTCCTATAAGTGTGTTTCTGGAAACTTACCTTTCCCTGGTCTTCTCTTAGACTCGGGAGGAGGCTCTATCAGGATTGGCTGAAAGCAGAGGGGAGGTCACTGGTGTCATGGCTGCTCTGGAACAACTGGTGCTGATGGCTCCCTTGGCGAAGGAGTCTGCCTTTCAACCCAGGAAGGTTAGTGTGTCCCTGTTACAGACTAAATGGCTACCATTCCTCAAATGCTGTTGCGCTGGTAGGCACTGCTGTGAGACATGAACTTTCCCAGAAGAGGGGAGTCACTATTTCCTGTGTGTGCTTATTCTTTCCCCTGGGGTGTTCAGTCTTGAATGTGACAGCTAAGATGAACATCAGGGAACTTGGTTCTTAATGCCTGACTTCGCCACATCATTTTTTGAAAGCAGAACACACACTTTCTGTTGACCTAGAGTTTGTTCCAACAGGGTGTACTGGAATATCTGTCTGCATTTGATGAAGAAACCACGGAAGTTTGTTCTCTGGACTCTCCTTCTCGTCCTCTTGCTCTCCCTCTGGTAGAGGAAGAGGAAGCAGTGTCTGAACCAGAGCCCGAGGGGTTGACAGAGGCCTGTGATTACCCGGAGATAGCAGACGACAGTCTTGGGGAAGGGACCATTTGTATTGAGTCCAGCCAGCAGGAACCCATCACCAAGCCAGGCTTCACACACCTGAGCAGTTCTCCTTGTTACTACTTCTACCAAGGTGAGGGTCCCTGAAGAGGAGGGCCAAGTTGCCACAGTGGTGGTTGCGAGAGACGACCTGGCTCTCTAAGCAGGGAGGGGTATCTCTGCTAGATCCTGGGGGCTTGGATTGCTTGTGCCGTTGGGTATGGGGAGGGGGCGGGGGGCATCCTGAGGGTTGGTCAAGACAATTATGTGATGGAGTCCCTTGTCTTCAGCGGAGGACGGGCAGCACATGTTCCTACACCCTGTGAATGTGCGCTGCCTCGTGCGGGAGTATGGCAGCCTGGAGCGGAGCCCTGAGAAGATCTCAGCAACTGTGGTGGAGATTGCTGGGTACTCCATGTCTGAGGTAAAGTCCTTCCTTTAGAAGTAGAAGGTGGGAGAGGAATACTATCCTCTTCTCTGAGGAAGGCCTAGTTGGCCTGTGTTTGCAAACCTTCAAGGCCTTTAGTTTTTGTATTTTAAGTGTTTTTGTGAGTGATGATGGGGCTATGATTTTTTTTTTTTTTAAAGTTAGGTGCTCTCTCAGCATGCTAGGATTCTGTTATGTCAGTTACCACTGCTCCCTGCTTCCCAGGTTCTTTTGTTATAATTAGGGTTATAGATGTCTCCTCTTTTTATTCAAGATGGAGTTTATTTTTTTAGAGACAGGGTCTCACTCTGTTGCCCAGACTAGAGTACAGTAGCGCAATCATAGTTTATTGTAGTCTTCAGCTCTTGGGCTTAAGCGATCCTCCTGCCTCAGCCTCCCAAGTAGTTGGGACTACAGGCACGCACCACCACGCCTGGCTAATTTGTAACATTTTTTTAGAGACAAGGTCTTAACGATGTTGCCCAGGTCTCGAACTTGTGGCCTCAAATGATATCCCTGCCTTGGTCCCCAGAGTCGCTGGGATGTAATAGGCTTGAGCCACCGTGCCTGGCTCAAGATGGAATTTATTTTTGTTTTTCTTTCTCCTTATTGCTTGGGAGAAATGTTCAAAAAAACCTAAAGTCCTTGGAAGTTTTAAGCTAAGTTATGCAGGCTTGAAGTGCATTTTTAGCTTTGTAGAAACATATGAATTATTGTCTGATAATTTACATATGTGAACTTTTGCCCTTTTGGGAGTTATCTCTGTATTGATCAAATTTGTAATAAGTCCCAAAATTAGACTCTTTGAGTAATAAACTTTTCATCAAACTTACCTAGAAAAAGGATAGAAATGAAAATTAAACTTAAATTGATGGGCTTTGTTTTTTAGTATTTCAGGCCAAGCTTCTTTCAGTAGGGAAATCTGCTTTATTTTCTTTCCTTCTCAGTTATCATTAGTTCTGTCAGTGGTTCACAGGTTGGTTTTTTTTTTTTTTTTTTTGTGCAAACACATTATCTTCCCTATTCTCCTCCTTCAATTGTGGGCCCTAGAAAATCAGAAACAGCTGATCAGTTTTAGATTATTTGTTGCCAGGCTCAATTTGCTTACTTACAGCATAAACCAAAAAACTGGATTTGGTTGCTTATTCTGCCTTATTGTAGGTCATTTGATGGTTTCTATTTGGCTTTTTAAAATGGTGATAACTGAGCACTACTCTTTTGAGCCACGGTTCTATCTATGAGTGTATGTATACTGTTACATACAACAGATGTATTGGGATCCTCTGCTCTGAATTAGGCCTGATCTTAGTTGTGAATTGGTCCCTTTTCCAATGTAGGATGTTCGACAGCGTCACAGATATCTCTCTCACTTGCCACTCACCTGTGAGTTCAGCATCTGTGAACTGGCTCTGCAGCCTCCTCTGGTCTCTAAGGAAACCCTAGAGATATTCTCAGGTGAGAATGCCCCTGCTCTGCTTCTCTTTATAGTGGGGTTCAGGGATTCCTGTGGCTAAAAGCCCAGCATGGGAGGAAACTTAAGGAGCTGTGTCATGAATGTCAGAACCTCCTGAAACTCTCCATCCATTCACCTAGTCCAGATGGGCCCACTGGTGTGGGCTTAGCTGCTAGTACAGGGAAGAGTTAATGGCCAGGTTGTCCTGGGTTTGCTTCTTCACAACCTGACCAACCCACAGATGACATTGAGAAGAGGAAGCGTCAGCGCCAAAAGAAGGCTCGGGAGGAACGCCGTCGAGAGCGCAGGATCGAGATGGAGGAGAACAAGAAACAGGGCAAGTGTAAGTTCAGGAACTCTTGCCTTTGACTAGTACTGCTGTGCCTCATTGTGTGGAGGCTCTGGGCCAGAGCCCAGGAGCCAGACTGCTTGGGTTCAGGTCTCAGTTCAGCCACTTGTTTTCTTCAACTCTTAAATGTAAAAAATGAGAGTGCCTCCTTTATGGGCTTGAGAATTTAAAACATTAATGTGGGTCAAAGTGCATAGCATATAGTAAGGATTAAGATGAAATTCAACCTTGGCATAGTGGGTGACAAAAAGCTGTTCTAGGAATTGGAAGTGGTTATCTGGTGAGAATACTGGGGACCACTGTCTCTATGGATCCACTGACCGTACCTCTGACTCTATTAAAGGGGACAGCTCTGCACGGTGAGTCTGCTGGGGATCTGATAAGGTAGAAACTTTGACAGACTAAGAAATAAATGTAGGAAGTTAGATTTAAGAGGTCTTTTGTATCAGTAAACACAGAGTCTTTTGATCTGGTTCTTCAGCATAAGCTTCATTGAGCACAGGAGATTAGTGTGACATCAGGGCCTAGTTATCCACTAGAAAACAAGGGACTGGGGCCTTGAATAAGGAAAGGACTTAGCTGTTTTGACTCCATGTGGTATGGAAACATAAAGTTTACACCTTAAATTGGGATAAATATATACCTGGGGTCCCAACACTGTAGGTGTTTGGCACATGTCCTACACTTTGGGAAAACTGATGTTTCAGGAATAGAATTTTTTGTTTTATTGTTTTAACCTTTTTGTTATGAAACTATTCAGACAAGTAGAACAGTATAGATAACCCCCATGTTTTCACCTAGCTTTAGTTATGAATATTTGGAATAGGGCTTTTATATTAAAACAAACATGTAGAATGGCAATTATTATAAATTTGGGTTTTAAAGCTTCTATATGCATTCTCTAGACCCTTGGGGATATGCACACTGGCTGTCCTCAGCTGTTGGATAGGATTTAAAGAATTCTGTAAATGGACCTCCCAGTGTTGTCTTTCTTTGCAGATCCGGAAGTCCACATTCCCCTGGAGAATCTACAGCAGTTTCCTGCCTTCAATTCCTATACCTGCTCCTCTGATTCTGCTTTGGGTCCCACCAGCACCGAGGGCCGTGGAGCCCGCCCTCCCTCTCCTCTGAGCAGAAGTCCAGGTTCCCATGCAGGTAAATAAGAGTTGGGATTTAATGAATTCAGCCATCAGCTAGACTTTAAGCAAAGCCTTGGTGTCTGAATTTACAACCCTGACCTCCTCAGCATAACGTGGTCAGTCTTTAGGTGAATAACCTTACTTGGGGTAGTCCCGAGGTACATCAAATTCTTGCCATTTGATTCACCCTTCCCAATTGACTGTATTGACTCCTCTGCCAGCTTCTAAAAACCTCAAGGCAGCTCATTAGGCAGGATAGTTAAACCTAGATTCTTCCTTGTGTCCCAGCTATTTTAATTCTAGCTTTTATGTTTACGATACTCCCCTGTATGCCTGAGCATCTTTGTGTGTGTCTCTTTATTGTAGCATTATTTATAACTGAAAAGAAAAAGAAGAAATAGCTTACAAAGCCTAGCAGTAGGGAAATGGCTAAATTATAGCATTTGTACTATAAAATATTTCACTTGTTGAAGTAGGAAATAGTTCTCTTCATGGACTAATGGGAAGATAAGAGAAAGTTGCAGAATAAGAACAAATATTTGTGGCTTAAAAAAAAACCCACCACAAAACAAAGCATTTTATTATGGATTTTTACATCTAAATGTATAGCGAAACATTAGGATAGGCATGTAATAGTGTTCTACTCTAGAGTGAGATCGGGATTGACATGTTCAAAGACACCTTTAGCCTTTTTTTAAAAATACTTTTTTTAGCTAGGAGTGGTGGCTCACACGTAATCCCAGCAATTTGCAGGACAAGGCAGGAGAATCACTTTGAGGCCAGGAGTTCAAGACCAGTCTTGGCAACATGGTGAGACCCCGTCTCTATACACAAAACTATAGATAAATAAAAAGTGAAATACTTATATAGAGAGAATGTATTAAAGTGTTATGAAATTAAACAATAGTGTCAACTGTGATTTCAGAGAGCTCTCTTTCCTGATCTTTATCTGTCTGAGATAGTTTTTGATACTTAAGACTTATTTCTCTGTCCGAATATTTATTTTTTTTCTTTTTAATATAAGGGGCAGGGGGTTTTGAGGAAAAGTGTTCAGTTGCCTTTTTTTTTTTTTCCTGTTGAGACAAAGTCTCACTCTGTTGCCCTGGGTAGAGTGCAGTGGCGTCATTGTAGCTCACTGCAGCCTCCAACTCCTGGGCTCTAAACGATCCTTCTGCCTCAGCCTCCCAGGTAGCTGGGATTACAGATGTGTGCCACAACGCCTGGCGTTTTTTTTTTTTTTTTTCTTTTTCTTTCTGTGTGTCAGATTATTTAAAACTGTTGGTGACCCTTATGATCCTATACCTATCAGTTTGCAGATTAGGAACCTGAGGCTAAGTCAGGGACTTAGTGACAGGAACTGGGATTACCCTCTGGTTCTCGAGGACTGCATGACCATGATGTTCTTGCACTTAACTGAGAAGGGAGCGTTACACAAAGGACTATGGCAGATTGTTGGATACATTATTTGCGGTATATAAAGATTATATTTTTACATGCTAGCTTTTCTGAAAGTTTGGGCTTTTAATGTATTTAGGCAAGAGCAGTTGGACAATCCGAGGAATCAAAGTACTAAACAGCCCTCTGACTATGGAAGGGTCTGCTACTGGGAGGGAGAATAGGCCTCTGGTCCAGCAGTGATCAGGGCAGTGGATAGACAGATCTGTGCGAAGTGTTCAACTCTGGGTCAGAAAGAACGGAGAAGAGTATTACCTAGTGAGTGTCAGGGAAAAGTTGGTGTCTTCACGCTGGATCTTATTGCGTGTTGGATTCTAATTACTCCCAGGTTATAGACATCATCTGGCTGGAACATAAAGGTTGACCTGATTAAATTTTGTCTTGGAGCTTCTCCATCCTTATAAAACCAATCTGTGACAGAATACTTAGGCCTTAAGAACCAGCCTAAGTACAGCATTTTGTAACAAATAAGTTTTTCTTACTGTGGGAGTAGTTTCCACCATGACTCTTGGTGTTATTGTAACCATGAAGCCTTTTCTCTCCCTTTACCGATCACTGTTGTAATAGGTGATTTTTTTTTTTTTTTTTTTTTTTTGCTTTACAAGAACATGGTAGAGTTAAAGGTTGGATCAAGCTTTATTTTTTTGAGGGGAGGTTGGTGATTATCTAGACCTGATTGAGGGGTCATCTCTCTTGTTAAGAGATAATCAGGTCTCTGGTTCCCTTTCAGACTTTCTGCTGACCCCTGTGTCACCCACTGCCGGTCAGGGCAGTCCCTCATTCTGCATTGGGAGTCTGGAAGAAGATTCTCCCTTCCCTTCCTTTGCCCAGGTAAATCCTATGCTTATGAGACAGCCCAAGGGTATTTAACATTAACTCTGCTGCTTGTTATTATGGGAACCTCATCCAGGGATTGTTACCTGTCATTCTAATACAGCTACCTATACAAATTAAGTCATGTGATGGGTATGAGGCACATTCACTTTTAGGTAGCAAGGAGTTGGCTGAAAGATAATGTCATGGACGTCCCCTCTGTTGGAGAAAGAGACAGGCTAATGTTGCACTGACTCTAATAATCACGGGAGGCTTTAAGGGGAAAGCTCATGGATTTAGTCTTCAGATATTATTGTAGATGTTCGTTCCCAGAAAAGAGGCCAAAAATAGTTGAAGGAGGATCAGAGTTTTAATTATTTAAAAAATCGTTTGATGCTTATACATACTGGGTACTGTTCCAGGGGCTGGGGATGCATCAGTCAATTTTAACTGGTCTCTTAGTCTAGAACCTCTGATTCAGGTGGTATTAATCTGTTATATAGAATAAACATTCCTCTTTACTTTGGAGAGGGAAAGATTATCTTGGTTATCCTTGAACTAGCCAAAGCAGCTTCCTTGGAGCAGGGTGGGGAAACACTAGGCTAGGGAGACCTGTGTCAAATCATTTTATTAGTCTCTAAAACAATATGTAAATACTCAGCATTCCTTTGTTGAGATATCTAAGAAAGATGATGGACAGTTTGATAAGTGCCCCTGTAAGAAGTCAGTATTAGTTTCTTTGGGGCTGGTTTGGAATCATTACCTTAACAGTTCTTTAGAGCCATTGATAGGGATGCTTCTCATGTAAAAATGGCAGTTTGTGCTGAGAAATAAGCAGAAGTTGAACTTCGGTAAGGAGGGTCCTGTAGTCAAGAAGAATAAAGTAATTTGAGGGCAGTCCTCAAAAGTAACTGCTGGACTTCAGAGTTGATAAGCAAGTGGCTCCCAGGAGTTATGCCAAGTACTTGAAGTTTTTTTTAAACTAGGTTTTATTGCTATTGCTTTTTTCCTTTCAACTTTATTTTGAAAAATTTCAAACTTGGAGTTGAAAGAATGATGAATACTCATACCTTCAACCTAGATTCACCAGTTACTGTTTTGCTGTGTTTGTTTCTCCTCCTTTTTTTCTGTGTCGTGAATGACACTTCACCATTAAATACTTAGGCAGTGTATGCCAAAGAAAGTGATTCTCCGATATAACCACAATTATCACGCCCAAGAAATTTAACTGCTACAATAATATCTAATATAGCGCATATTTCTGTTTCCCCATCTGTCTCATTGTCCTTTATTCTTTTCAGTTCAGGGTCCAATCAGAGATTACTGATTGCATTTGGCTGTCAGCTGTCTTTAGTCTCTTTTGATCCGTAACAGTATAACAGTTCCTCTGCCACTATCACCCTCATGCTCCCCCCCAGCATTTTTTCCCCCCTTTCCATGGTGTGGATACTTCTGAAGCATCTGGGCCAGTTGTTTTTTAATGTGTCCCTTAGTTTGGATTTTTGTGATTGTTTCCTGAGTGGATTCAGGTTAAACATGTAAACATTTTTGGTAAGAATAAAACGTAGGTAATATACATATATGTGTGTGCATATATATATTTTAACTCAGTAGAATTGTATAGAATCTATATTAATTACCTTTTAAGAGTGAGACGATTCAAATGTCATACTTTTTGGACCCTGTCCCTTTATGTTGCTATAAAGGAATACCTGAGGCTGGGTAATTGATAAAGAAAAAAGGTTTATCTGGTTCACAGTTCTGCTGGCTGGAGGACTGGCATCTGGTGACAGCCTCAAGCTGCTTCCACTCATGGCAGAAGTCAGGGAGTCAGCCTGTGCAGAGATCACATTGTTAAAGAGGAAGCAGGGGGTGGGTGGGGGAATGTGCCAGGCTGTCTTTAGTGACCAGCTCTAATGGAGCCAGGAACTTACTCCCCACCCGCTAGGGAGGGTGTTAAACTATTCATGAGGCCTCTAGCCCCATGGCCACACACCTTCCATTAGGCCCCACCTCTAACATTGGGGATCAGATTTCAACATGAGGCTTGGAGGGGTCAATTATTCAAACCATAGCAGACACAAACTCCCAGGGACCAAGGGAGGAGACTACCAAAGTGATACATGATGAGGAAAGGTTATTTAATGAAATCTACATCTGCCAGCACAGCTCACTTTGAATAATAGGCATGCCTCACTTTTTTTTTTTTTTTTGAGACAGAGCCTCGCTTTTTGTTGCCCGGGCTAGAGTGAGTGCCATGGCGTCAGCCTAGCTCACAGCAACCTCAGTCTCCTGGGCTCAAGCAATCCTTCTGCCTCAGCCTCCCAAGTAGCTGGGACTACAGGCATGTGCCACCGTGCCTGGCTAATTTTTTCTATATATTTTTAGTTATCCGATTAATTTCTTTCTATTTTTGGTAGAGACGGGGTCTCGCTGTTGCTCAGGCTGGTTTCGAACTCCTGAGCTCAAACAATACGCCCACCTCGGCCTCCCAGAGAGCTAGGATTACAGGCGTGAGCCACCTCGCCTGGCCTGGCATGCCTCACTTTGGGACACATGTTTTAGGATAAGGCATTCTGCTTGAATCCCTATCAGGCTTGTCTCTTGACATTTATCCGGGAACAAAATCTTCCCTGCCTTGAGTTACATGGCATATAGGGCAGTTGGGACTCACAATGGCCCTCAACAATTAAAAAACTGGCCTTGGCCAAGTGAGATGAAAAAAATTCCTCAGAGGAAGGAGGATTGTTCCGATTTTACTGTGCTTGTAGGAATTTTACTGGTCTATGGCTGGACCTAAAAGTTAATGATTAAGGAGCTATTGGAAAGCTAAGACTAAAAGGTAGTGTGGGCAGTTGGAGCAGTGTCAGGATAAAGTTTAGTTTTCATGGCCTTAAGTAACTGAAGTCTGATAGCCACGTGGTTTGTTTTGAAACTGGAGGGTTACTACACGGTGTTTACTCCAACAGGTTGATGTTCGTAGGGGTTCCATGAAGGGCAGGAAAACTTATCAGAAAGTCAGGATTCCCAACCTGAGAGTCTGAGTAAGAACCTCTTGTGCCTCCTGTATGCAGTGTTCTTTACCTATTTCCTAAGGAACAGAACAGCTCACGGTTTACCACTTGGTGGGGTTCACTGCCATTTCCATTTGTCACGGGTCAAGGGCATGACTGAAACAGTGTATTAAGGAGAGAAGTACTTGGAAAATATTTTCAAAGGAGATATTTGGTTCTGTGCCCCCCGCTGCCCCCAACTAGTTGGTGTCGGGGTAGGATTCTGGAAGAGAGAAGCTGGCCGAGTTATTTAAATTCTTTCCCCTCCCTCTCCCGCTTCGGCAGATGCTGAGGGTTGGAAAAGCAAAAGCAGATGTGTGGCCCAAAACTGCTCCAAAGAAAGGTGAGGATGGCCCACTGGTGAAGGGGGTGGAGGGGTGAGTTTGGCTCTTTTCAGTAAAAGGCTGCAGAGTTGTTTCTAGAATTGTAACACTGGTATTTTTTAGATGAGAACAGCTTAGTTCCTCCTGCCCCTGTGGACAGCGATGGGGAGAGTGATAACTCAGACCGTGTTCCCGTGCCCAGTTTCCAAAATTCCTTCAGCCAAGCAATTGAAGCAGCCTTCATGAAACTGGACACACCAGCTACTTCAGATCCCCTCTCTGGTAAGGACAGAGAACTGGAGTGCTCAGCCACAGGGTTTGTCAAACATACTAGGCATGTAATGCCATTTCCATCTGGATCCAGTGGCAGACATCAGTAATTGGTCAGGCACCTTCTCCATCTGAACCTCTAGGCCCTCAGTCTTTAACACATTCTACTGTCAAATATGTCCAATGGGTTTGTCAGATAGGACCTATTTGCCACTTCAGATTAATTCTTGAGGCCTGAAGTGAAATTCTAAGGAACTCTTTCTTTTTTCCCCTTCCAAGACCCAGTGGAGATTAGATCCTGCTTATACTTCAGAATCTTGAGTTGGTAAAGGGTGGCTAATGGATGGAGAATTCAGGCTCAAAGCCCAGCCTACTCTGGTATTCGTGATACACGAGAACATAACTCATTTATGGTGTGCTTTCTGTGTGCCTACTAGCACTGTGCTAATTTTATTCTGCCAACCACCACGTTAAATGGGTGTAACTCTCCCATTACAGATGAGGAAACTGAGGTCCAGTGAGATAAAGTGACTTGTCTAAAGACACATGTAGTGTGTGCTAGGACTATTACTTGAATCCAGGCAACCTGCTCCCACAGTCTTAGTTCCCATTCTGTGACTCCTAGTGATGAAAATTGGCCAGGGGACAAGAGGATGGCACTTCACACTAAGCAAGCTCTTTCTGTTTTCCTTCAGAAGACAGAGGAGGAAAGAAAAGAAAAAAACAGAAACAGAAGCTCCTGTTCAGCACTTCAGTTGTCTACACCAAGTGACAGTACTGGCCCAGGCTACCTTCTCCACCTGGTTTTCTTTTTTCCGTGCTTTGTTTGGCTGCTGTAATTTTTAAGTATTTGAGTTTGAACAGATTAGCACTGGGGGGGAGGGGGTTTCCACAACGTGAGGGGGAACCATGAAAATTTTAAATACAGTGTATTTTCCAGCTTCCCGTCTTTACACCAAAATAAAGTATTGACACTCACGAGAGATCTCTTCCTGCAAAGGTTTTTAGTGTGTTGCCAGGTTAGTCTTTTCGACCCACATCTAATTTTTCTCAGCCCAAAATAAGTTTGAGTCCCTTTGTCATCCCTTAGAATAGCCCAGACCAGAATGGTACAGCACTGCTCTGCTGTGCTATCATGTGTCAGGGCTACGTGGTTTTTGCACACCTGTCAGTTTGTCGTTTAAAAATGGTTGAGTCTTTCCTACCTGTTCAGCCAGTTCTCCTTGTTACAGAAACAGAGGGATGGGATTAAAATGGATTTAGGACACCCAGTTTGAATTGCAGTTCGTTTTTCTTGACGTCTGACCAGGCTGTGGTGCCAGACCTGGGTTGCCAGTTTAACTGGGTAGGTTGTTCTTGGCACTAATATGTGTGAGGGAGGCTTTTGCCTCTTGAACATGGCTGCTTGATAAGGAAAGTTGTAACTGTCATTAAGGAAGCCCTGGGATTTGCCACTCCTCAGATCAAGCTTGTTTTATGTGACAGTGGCCCGAGTTGTAGGAACAGGAGTCTGGCACACGTGGAGGACAGCAGGACAGTTTGAAAGCAGTAGGGTTGCCCACTGCCTGCCTCCCTCTTACCTAGAGCAGTTTTCTTATGCTTTGGTTTGAGCTGAATTTGAGTGATGTGAATTCCTTTGCTGCTTAATAAAGTGACCTCTAGGTTAACAGAATGTGAAGGCAAATAGTTCCAATAAATTACCTGCACAAGCAATGTGAGCTTTTTGGTTTTTTTAAGTTAATTACAGGTCAGCTAGACATGTTACTTCTTAAATAGGGTTAAAGTAACAGCTGCTATGAACTTGAGCAATTCTGCTATCATGGATTAATGTCTTTTTTGGTGTCGGGCCTAAAGGGTTCTAGAGCTGGGCTTAGCTTTAACCTGCCATTTAAAAAAATCCTAGGTCAGGAACTGTCCTGGGTGAATGAGGGTCTTCAGCCCCAAGTTGAGGGGAGGGAGCACCACATTGAAGTCAAAATCACAAATCTGTTAAATTTGTATAATACTTTGAGTGTCACCCAGTTTATTATGGAGAAAACAGATCCTAGAAATGTCAGTAGGTAGCAGACCTAACCTGATCAAGTCTCTTGCCCCTCCTTTCTAATTCCTGTGAGTGTGGCAGTCTCCCTGTCTTCAGGTGTAAGACAATAGGGAAGAATGGAACTACAGAAAACCACCTGAAGTTGGTAACAGCTACATGGCCTTGCCCAATGAGGTCAGGCCACCACTCCCTGCCCCCACCAACCAAGCGCAAAATCTGTGTTTTTAAGTCATTTGATTAAGTATTGGCAAAGAAATCTGATATTTTTAAGGCCGTATGGGTCAGTACTGAGACTGGCTATAGATCTGTGCCAAGTTTAGTAGTTGAGTCTCACTAAGATTTCTATTCCAACTGACTTGGTTTGCTAAAGCCTCAAGTAGAAGGCTAAGTATTCAAAATTCATCTAGTACCACATAGGGAGCCAGTCTGCCCACCAAGGCCAGGGGTAAAAGGGGACAGAGACTTGGCCAAGCATGAACTCCATAAGCCCTTTTTTGGGTAACAAGTATGCTAAATGTTATAGAAACCAAATATATTTATTAAGCCTACTCTCAGCCAGGCAATTAGATACAAAGATATCTATAACTGCAGAGTTCACAACTGCATCACTTAACCAGGGAACACTAGGTAAAGACAACTTTAGTTTGAGTAAGTCTTCCATTTCAAGTTAGTAATGTGTCCTGTGGTTGGCTGTCATTCAGTCTGGAGCACGGTAGAAGATGCTGTTGCCACCCAAAATGTCCTATTCTAAGAAGTGGGTCTGAGGCTTGGGCAAAATGTAGTCTGCTGTGTGGGAAGCAGAAGCTCATTCCATTGCTTCGGCAGCCTCCTCACCACCACTATCTGAAAGCTCCTCCTCACCCGACTCTTCCTCCAGTAAACAGCTTCTTGTGACAGACTTCTGGATAGCTTCCCGCTCTCCTGGAGAAAGACAAACAGCAGGGATGAAAGATGTCTTTGGGAATGATCTCTTACTCAGCTGAAGGTCAGTCATGGCCCAGTGGGCACTGGGCTAGCATTGCTTACCTTCATCAGTGCAGTTCTGCAACAAGATCAACAGCTGTCTCCTGTTGTACTGAATTAGGAACTTCTGACATGTTCTAATTGTACCTGGCACATGAAAGTTTTTGTGGTCAACCACTTGTGAAAGTTCTCTACCTGGCAGACTTTCAGAGCGAGGGGAAAGTATCTTATTCTCAGAGGGATAGCAGTAAGATCCACCTACCACTCAAGATTGAACTCAACTTGTCACGTATTGAAAATCAGGAGGCATACCATACGCCCATTCCCTACCTCCAACATGTAATGTGTTGAAAAAACAAGGGTAACGGTGTCCTTTGTTCTCCAAGTATGTGATGAAGGGAAGAGCTGACCACACAAGCTGGTAGAATTCCTTTCTGCATCGAAGTAGCACTATTCCAGTATAGGCATTGAGGTATCGAACTACAAAAGGGAAAAAATGTCATTTTAGAAGACTTTGAATGCACAGGAGCAGGTTAAAAACCTTAGGGTAACAGCCTACTATATGCCAAATATGTTCTAGGTAAAGAGCACTTGGGAGGTAAGTACACTGAGTAGAAACAAAGATTCCTGAAGAAAAACCACTTTAGGACAGACCTTCATTTGGAAGGGGATAACCACCCTTTGCCTTGCACACCACTCTGAACTGGTGAATGAATTTATAATTTAAAATGCTCTTCTAGGGCCAGGGGCAGTGGCTCACACCTATAATCCTAGCACTCTGGGAGGCTGATGTGGGCGGATCAGGAGTTTGAGACCAGCCCGAGCAAGACACAGACCTGGTCTCCACTAAAAATAGAAAAATAAGCTGGGAATGTTGGCATGAACCTGTAATCCCAGCTACTCGGGAGGTTGAGGCAGGAGGATCACTTAAGCCCAGGAGTTTGAGGTTGCTGTGAGCTAGGCTGACACCAGCCTAGGTGTTGCAGCCCGGATTACAGAACGGGGGATGGACACAGAAAGAAACACACAGACACACACACAAGACGTACAAGACTGCAGTGAAAAAAATTCCACCTGTCGCTTTATTATATACTTTTTCTATGTCCGGCAGTTACTTCATGGTACGTGACTACCTT
>CAUYSK010125347.1:0-13469 GCA_963575035.1 Avahi laniger | reverse complement strand
TGTTTTTGTTTTTTTGAGACAGAGTCTCACTCTGATGCCCAGGCTAGCGTGCAGTGGCATCATCATAGCTCAGTACAACCTCCAACTTCTGGGCTCAAGTGATCCTCCTGCCTCAGCCTCCTGAGTAGCTGGGACTACAGGCATGTGCCACCACACCCAGCTAATTTTTCTATTTTTGTAGAATCACAGTCTCACTCTTGCTCAGACTGGTCTCAAACTCCCAGCCTCAAGCAATCCTCCCACTTTGGCCTCCCAAAGTGCTAGGATTACAGGCATGAGCCACCATGCCTGGCTATACTCAAATTTTTATGTAATTTATGTTCTATTATCTAAAGGATAAAAAGAAAATGTAACTGTTTTTCTTTTTTATTTTTTTACTGTCCATTGTGTGTCCTATGTAATTGTTTTTCAAAAGTAATTTCAAAGTGAACACAAATTTGAATATATATCCAAAAAGTAAAGTATTAAAAAAGTTAAAATTGGTTTTAACTGTTTTCAAAAGAGCTATTTTCTTCCAAAATATCAAAAATGAACTGCTTATGAAAATTAACAGGCCAAATACAATTTATAATTAACAAAATCAAGATTTTTAAATCAAAGTTATTTAAAGCTAAATTTTCAAAAAATTTATTATACTAGGTGAAATAGTTTATAAAAATGAAAGTAGTCACAATTCTAACATTTAATGTCCATCTTGTTGATGCAGTAAAGAAGCATGTTATGTCTAGAGCTACCTATGTACAAACTTAAGGGTCAATAGAAGTGTTTAATACTGCAGAATGTTCCTCAGGTTCTATGTCCAATTGTTGCAAATACTGTGCTAATTCCTGAATAGCTCTGGAACCATAAATTTGAACACAAAGAGAAGCAAGAAAATGGGACTACAGGAAAATGATACTATTGAATACATTAAGCAAGAAACAGCTATATTTGGCTCTTGAGAAGAATTATACAAGTTAATTTGTCTTTTTTCTTATCCAAATACTTCTACTGCTTAACTCTGTCCCATCCTTCAAAGTAATGTCCCTCTCTGACATCAGCAGCAACACAAATCTTCATGGCATTTGGTCACAGTTGGATTTTATTTCAAGAACATGGGACCTAGAAAAAGACAAATAAAGGGCCCTTCTATACATAACTTGTTGAGAGTTTTTACTAGGAATGGATGTTAGATTTTGTCAAATGCTTTTTGTGCATCTGTTGAAGTAATCATACGGTTATTTGTTTATCTGTTAATATGGTAAATTGTATTGATTGGGTTTTGAAATGAAGGCTTTATATTCCTGAAATAAATTCCAATTGGCCATAAGGCATTATCCTTTTTGCTTATTGTTATTTTTGATTTGCCAAAATTTTCTTGAGAATTTTCGTACCTATGTTCCTGAAGACTATTGAGGTATAGTTTTCTTTTCTTGGAATGTCTTGGTCAGGTTTTGGTTCCCAGGTAATGCTGTTATCCTAGAATGAGTTGGGAAGTATCTATCCTCTTTGATTTTCTGAAAGAGGTTGTATTAATCTGGTATTATTTCTCCTTGAACATTTGGTAGAATACACCACTGAAACCATCTGGGCTTGGAATTCTGCTTGCGGGAAGGTTTTAAACTATAATTATTATTATTTTTTTTTTTGAAACAGGGTCTTGTTCTGTCACTCTGGCTAGAGGGCAGTGGTAACTGAAACCTCAAACTACTGGGCTCAAGTGATTCTCCCGCTTCAGCATCTTCAATAGCTGGAACTATAGGCACCCACCACCACGCCTGGCTAGTTTTTTCTATTTTTGGTAGAGATGGGGTCTCACTCTTGCTCAGGCTGGTCTTGAACTCCTGATCTTAAGCGATCCTCCTGCTTCGGCCTCCCAAAGTGCTAGGATTACAGACATGAGCCACCATGCCTGGCCTTAAACTATAATTTCTTAAATAAATATAGGACTATTCAGGTCATCTATTCTTGTATGACTTTTCACAATCTGTGTTTTCAAGGAATTTGTCTATTTTATCTCTGTTGTTGAATTTTTTATTATAAAGTTGTTCATATTCTTCCCTTATTATCCTTTTAATATGTGTAGAATCTCTAGTGACATCACCTCTCTCATTCCTGATATTTGTTTTTTTTTTTTTTTTTTTTTTTTTTGAGACAGAGTCTCACTTTTTTGCCTGGGGTGAGTGCCGTGGCGTCAGCCTAGCTCACAGCAACCTCAAACTCCTGGGCTCAAGCAAACCTACTGTCTCAGCCTCCCAAGTAGCTGGGACTACAGGCATGTGCCACCATGCCCGGCTAATTTTTTCTATATATATTTTTAGCTGTCCAATTAATTTCTTTCTATTTTTTGGTAGAGATGGGGTCTCGCTCTTGCTCAGGCTGGTCTCGAACTTCTGAGCTCAGAACGATCCGCCCACCTCGGCCTCCCAGAGTGCTAGGATTACAGGCTTGAGCCACCGCGCCCGGCCCTTTCCATAGTTTTTATTCAGAAGTCAAATTAAACACAAATCACCTTTTAAGTATAAATGTAACAGTGAATTTTAAAAAAGATAAATCCAGATAAATATTGGCCTTCATAAGTTTCTTGTGCAATTTAAATTTTTAAAATATTTTATTAGGTCATTGGTTTTCAAAAAGAGCTTCAGTAGTCACAATATCAGCATCCTTCCCATAGCCCCACACCACCACCCTCCTTTCCCTTCCTCCTTCCTTTGGGGAACCTCTCTTTTGAAGGTTTCAATGAGCACTCCAAACCGGAGCTCTCATTTTCTTCATTGTCTAGGCTCCTTGCTCAAGAGTGACTGGTCAAGGATGGGCCTGCCCATTATAAACAATTATGTGGAAACAGACAATATAAGAAGTCCCTGCCTGCTCTTGTCTGCCCCCTCCCTAAGCCAATTCTACTTCTCAAAGGTAAATTGTCACAATTTGGAGTATAAATTTTCTGCTATTGCCTATGTATTAATATAACAATAATGACAGCAAACACAGGTTATCTCATTTTATCTTCACAAGTCATAAGGCAGATACCATTATCATGCCTATTTTACAGATGAGAAAATTGAGGCATAGAGAAGTTGACATACAACATGTGTAAACACACACATTTTTAAAAAGTACAATGGTTAATGTGCTGTTCAGCAATTATTTATTTCCTCTTGGACATCTTATCCCACCTCATAACATAAAGATCTATCTCAATCTCTCAGTACCACATAGTATTTCACTCTGTAATATTTTAAAATCCTCACGCCTGTAATCCCAGGGATTTGGGAGGCTGAGACATGAGGATCCCTTGAGCCCAGGATTTTAAGGCTGCAGTGAGCTATGATCATGCCACTGCACTCCAGCCTGGGTGAGAGAGCAAGACCCTATCTCTAAAATAAACAAACAAGAAAAAAACTTATTTAATCAGAGGCTCCTGTCAAATGAACGTTGTTTAGGTTGCTTTAGGTTCTTCATTATTACGAATAAGACTGCAAAGAACATGCTTGTACTACTGCATCCTTGGAGGTGTGCATCTATGGTATAAATTCCTAGAAGCAGCATTTCTAGTTTAAAAGGCCTATAGGCCTATGCATTAAACTTTTTAATAGTTCCAGATTTCCTTCAAAAAAAAGTTGCATCAATTTATATTTGAACCATTCTCTACACACTTGTCTGAGCATTATTTATTTTCACTTTTTCCAATCTGATAGGAGATGCATGAAAAATGGTACATTATTGTTTTAGTTTTCATTTCTTTAATTATGCTCAAGGTTGGGCATATTTTCAAATGTGTATTGGCCACTCAATACAGTTACTTTTTGAAACTACATTTATTTCTTAAATGTCATGCATAAATTGTTTATTATCTCCACAACTTACTTTTTTTAATTGCATGAGGACTTTCTGAATATCACGTGTAACTCCTTGTACAATTAAAATTGCCTCCCACAGCAGCTGTCCTTTCCTGGTGTCTGATTCTTATCCAGATCTCATTAATATTCTTTCCAAATAGAAATGTTGCTTGACTATACAGATGAGAGCCTCGTTTCTGTGGAGTTCCCTTTTGTAGGGCACCCACCCCCTGACTGCTCATTAATATTCTAACCAGAGCACAGCCCTGTGAGAAGCCCAATGACACAACATAGACGTGACAACCCAGGGATTAAGAGATCACTGTTTGGGGTTGTGCTTCAGCTGCCCCCCTCTACCAGTCAGTCTAGTGCTTTTCAATCAGGTGGGGGCAGGGGCACACTCTGAATATCAGGATCATCTATGGAATCTGAATCTCTCATGTGGCATCCAATGAGTCTAATTTTTGCAGACACAAACCCTAATTGCCCACCATCTAGAAAGACTATGTCAAAATCAGGTAAATTTGAGCCACTTTAGCATAAGCCTGAGGATTGGTTATCAAGCACTGGCCACATGCCAGGTGCTTTACACGTTATCTCATTCCCTTTGATCTTATTCACTTAATCCTTAGGATACCCTGAAACAAATATTATTCTCACCTTACAAAGAACGAAACTGAGGCTCTAGAAAAGCTCAATAACTTGCTCAAAGTCACCCAGCTAGTAAGTGGTAGAACCAGGATTTGAAACAGTCTGACAGACCCTAATGTCCATGTTCTAATGACATAGTACCAATGACGTCTTCCTGTTATATAGTGGCCATCTAGGTGAGTCATCCTCTAAGGGTCTTGAAACTAGAAATGGTAAGGGCTGGGCCAGATGCCCCAGGCTGTTCCACAGCCACATCAACTCTGCCCACATCTCCTTTCACCTACATACTGAGTCTAGCACTCACTCGGTAACATTAGGAAAATTACTCTAAGCCTTAGTCTCTTCATCTCTAAAATGTTCTTTTAGTGCCATTTCTAAAATAAATGCTTAATAAATTATGATAGTGGTGGTGGTAATATCTAACATGTATTGAGCATTTACCATGTGTCAGATACTGTTTTAATTGTTTTGCACACATAAATTTATTTAATCTTCACAGTAACACACTCAGAAGTAGTATTATTGTTCTACTTTATTTGTTACCGAATATTACTCAGGCGAAGAAACTGAGGCCCAGAGAGGTTAAATGAATGCTACCTCTTTTCCTTTTTTAGGAGGCTGGGCTAGATGCAAAAATGACCTCCAGCACAGAGAATAAACCAGAAAATCAGTTCTAGTGTACATGGAATTTTAGGGTCAACTTATTTCTGTTAAGTCATTGACACAAAGAGAGCACCTCTAATGTCATCTCTGAGAAACTGGTAGTTACACCAGACCTACTCAAAACCCTAACAGCATTTCTCTGCACCATAAAGTCTAAATCTCTCAAATTATATCTTGTAAGGACCAAATTTTAGGTATTATCAACATCTCTGTAAGAACTTTAAGTGGAAGATAACATAACTATAACCTTCCTGCTCAGCTTCTATTACCTTATTCATTCGTTTGAATATCTTATTTTCCTGCACTTTTGAAACTCAAATTAGCTTTTTACATAATTGTGGTATTCTTCACATATGTTATTTATACAAGTAAAAGAGTAACCCCAATTACAGCCTTTAAAAACTGATTTTGGTCTAAAATTTGTAAGTCATGAGTAACCACCTGAAAATCTCGTTTTTTTTTCTTTAAGGAATTACCAGCTCTAATCCATGTCTAAGGCTGTCTCTCTCTCAACTAATCTAATTTGTTATTTATTCATTTGGTTCCATCTCTCCCCTCCCCAGTTGAAAATTAATTAATTGTAAGGGCAAACATAATACAAAGCGTTTTTTTCTGTAGTTTTTCATATATAGTAGGGAAAATCTCTTTCAGTAAGTAGGAAAACAGATCATTATGTCAATAACTTCAAATTTAAAGTGAAAAGTAGAGAAAAGCACAGGTTAATTAGAAAAAGAATGTGGAAATCTACAGTTGGCCAATGCCATTACAAAAAAGCATAGATTTTCTCTGAACAGCCTATTTCTCCTTCATCCTGTGTACCTTTCCATACTTCAACAGCAGATGCATCAAATATCGGTGCCTGACACAGTGTAGGGGTTCAATAAACATCTGTCGTATGAATGAAAAACGGTATTATGCTACTGCTCCGTTGTCACACATTTCAACAAAGCCCCATCTACATAACTGAATATTTGCCTATAAACTACATGCTCACAGGTCTTGGCAATTACATGCTTAATTAAGATAAAGTAGTTAATCAAAGAGTATTCTTTACAATCTCAAAACAGAAGAAACATATATACTTATTTTAGGAGGGTTGCTTCTGTTAAAGATATAACCTTCTTATACCAGTCTTTGTCCTTAATAATTAATCAAGTTTTCTCCAAACACAGGGCTTCTTAGTTTCACTTCTGGCCATTTCCAGGAAGGGCCTGGCTTCCATTCTTATCTGAAATTTTAGATGATGTGTCTTTTTCAGGACTTGCTCAATCTGTAGAGCCAGTTTGGATCAATTTAACCAATCCCTTCAAGCAGAAGAATTAAAATGGGTTTACTGAAAAGTGACTCTTCTTTAGGCAAATTCTCCAATCTTTCCTTTCTTTAAAATCTGAGAGGCTAACACAGAACAATGCTTTAATCAGGGACAAGCATAGCCAAGGCTGGTCACATAAAGAATTACCAAATCGAGCAGCCACAGAAGTGATAAAATCTTGCAACTTATGTGGACCAACGCTATGCATCTTATTTCTTAAGGGTTTTACAAACATATAAATCTTTTAAGTGAATTTTAAGGTTTATCTCCTAAAAGCTACCTCAAATTTAGGGCTGTAAAAAAAGTTTTTGTTTTGTTTTCTTTTTGTGGTTGTTGTTGTTTTTGGAGACAGAGTCTTGCTCTGTCACCCAGGCCAGAGTGCAGTGGTACAATCATAGCTCAGTGAAACCTTGAACTCCTGGGCTCAAGCAGTCCTCCTGTCTCAGCCTCCTCAGAAACTAGGACTACAGGTGCACACCGCCACCTCTGGCTATGTAAAAAAGTTATTAAAAGGCATTGACTAGGAGGTGGTCTTTTAGTTGACAAAGGAAAGTCAATCGACTTTCTTGGGTCTCAATTTCTTCATCTCAAAAACATATTAATTCGCACAGGATGGTTATGAGGATTAAATGAAAGGATAAAAGCCAAAGTACTTTGAAAACCATAAGCTGCTACAAAAAGCATTATTTCTAATAAAATTTCAAGCCAGCATTAAGAAAAATATAACGAAATTAAAAAATAAGGCTAACCAATAAAGAGAAATAGAAAGAAATTAGAACGAATTAGTTATAATGTCTGGTTCAATTATATGTTAATAAGAAACCCCATATTTAAAGCTGTTGCTAAAAATAATTCTAATCAGTACAGTATCCTATTTCAGAGCATATAGTAAGTATAATGAAAATCATTTCACGTTTCCTTGAAGATTCTAGATAGCTTCCTTATTTTTTTCTTAGAGAATGAAAGCAGAAAAAAATTTCTGGTTGCTTGAGGAGTCTAGCCAGTTGGATTCTAGTTTTGCTATAGTTGCTTTCAAAAATGTAATGAGAGTTGATAGACTCGTATCATCCAGCAGTAACAACCTTGGAAGTAGATGGCTACAATAGTAGTAAAATAGTGGCCTAGATCCTGGGAACACCTTGGAAAACCTGCACTTGGATGGAACTGAATCCTGGTTGTCACAGTATCCAAACCTTTGTCCTGTTCCCTTCAGAAATCCTCAGAGACTGCTACCTGATTTGAACCTGATGGAACTACCTCAGCTGATGTCCATTTAAAAAAATAACAACACTTTAGATTGCAAACTAAAACAAGACTTGTTAAAATGAGAAGTCTATCTTCAAGGCTTATTCATTCATTCAACAAATATTTACTGAGCATTTACCATGTGTTGGGCAGTACAAGTGCTAAGGACATAATGTTAACAATGACAGACAAGGTCTCTGTTCTCATGAAATTTCCATTCTACTGGGGAAACAGGACAATTAAAGACTGCGATTAACATTGTGAGGGAAATACAAAAAAAGTAACTATAGTGGCAGTAAGAAAGGGGGCAGCTACTTTAGATAGTGTTCTGGAAGGCCTCTTCAAGTGAATGACATCTGAACTGAAACCTGAATGATGGGAAGATATAGGCAGCCAGAAAAGAAGAGATGGGTGAGCTTTCCAGGCAGAGGAAATAGCAAATGCAAAGGCCCTGAGGCAGGAATAATATGGCTAGGGAGTGAGTTAGAAGTATGAGAATAATAGAGATGAGTGGCAGCCAGATTAAAGGACTTATAGACAATGGTAATTGATTTTAATTTTATTCTAAGTGTGATGAAAAGCTGCACACTATTAATAATAGTGTGTTTGCAAGATCAGAT
This sequence comes from Avahi laniger, assembly GCA_963575035.1. Classification (NCBI taxonomy): domain Eukaryota; kingdom Metazoa; phylum Chordata; class Mammalia; order Primates; family Indriidae; genus Avahi; species Avahi laniger. The sequence goes on along the minus strand of CAUYSK010125347.1, from coordinate 5,160 downwards.
ATATTTCATATACTATATGAGTATTATGCATATAGTGATTGCTTACCATATGCATAGGACTACAAAATGAAAAGGAAAGGCAAGGTTCTCACACAAGGTTTATAATCTAACAAGGAAGCAATAATTCATAAATAGTAACAACATTAAGGTAAGAAGTAAAGTAAAAATAAAGTGCTAAGACAGGAGAGGGAACCACTGACTCAAATAGAACAAATTTTAAAAGTTTTTTTATTAAAAAAAAAAAAAGGTAGGATTTGATTTGGGCTCTTAAGGAAAAGGATTTCAACAGGAGGGTGGGAGGAGGGAGGAGCATGAGGCTGTGGGAACTGCATGAGCAAAGGCACAGAGGCAGGAAAGAACAGGGCGGGTCCAGGAAACAGTGAATTATTATATGGCCACAGTGCCAGGTGGGTGGGGAGTGTTGTGGGAGATAAGCCTGGAAAAATAGGCTGTCAGGGTGGGAGTGTGGGAGTCTTGAAGGGCACACACAGAAATTTAGACCTTATTTACTTGGGTATTGGTTCTCCTTAAATCTGTATATGAATCTCTTGAGGTACTTGTTAAAATCTCAGATTCCCTGGCCCATCCCCCAGATATACTAATTTGCAGGTCTAGGTGGAACCTGAGAATCTGCCTTTTTAACCAACACCCATGTGATTCTGATACAGGTAATTGAAAGAATCACACTTTGAAAATCAGTGGTCTGATTTTTTTGTAACAACTCGGGACTGAAAGGGAAAAACTGAAGCCAACGCTAAGGATTGCTCAAGAACTCTGGCAAAAGAGGATCTGAATTAGAAGAGGTTAAAGAGCCCTTCCTCACTGCTGGGGTAGAATCAACCCAACTTGGTGAGTGACTGAATGTGGGAGAAGGACTAGTGTTAAAGACAACCTCAAGTTTCCTCCTTAGTGAAGCTAGGTGAGTGCAGATTCACAGGGACTAGCCACACAGCCTAACACGTAGTTGGAAATATAGATTTGGAGCTCAGAAGATGTGCAAAGGCACTAAACATATTGATTTGGTATTCCAAAGTAAATTCAAGACAAATTAAAGAATAAAATATAAAAAGTAAAACCATAAAAATTAGAAGGAAATGAAAGTAAATATTTAACTTATCTTTGGATGGTAAAGGACTTCTAAACATAAAAGCAACAGATGAAATCCAAAATAAAAAGATTTATAGAGAAGTAAAAAATATACTATATACAAAATTAAAAGGCAACCAATTGGTTAAATATTAACCAGTTGTTAAATATTTGACCATAGGACAAAGAATATTCTTAAAAATGAAGAACTTGGCCCGATGTGGTGGCTCATGCCTCTAATTTCAGCACTTTGGGAGGACAAGGTGAGATCACTTGAGCCCAGGAGTTTAAGACCAGCTTGGGTAACATGGTGAGATCCCATCTCTACCAAAAAAAAAAAAAAAAAAAAAATCAAGACATTAGCTGGGTGTGGTGGCACGTGCCTGCTCCCAGCTGCTCGGAAGGCTGAGGCCAGAAGATCACTTGAGCCCAGGAGCTTGCAGGTTGTAGTGAGCCGTGATCCTGCCACTCCTGCCTGGGCAACAAAGCAAGACCTTGTCTTTAAAAAAATTAAAAAAGAAAAGCTTATACAAATCACAAAGAAAAACATTAAGAACAGTTTTATGTATGGAATAGCAGAAACTGTTAAATAATTTGACTTGGCAACATAAACCCTCTTGTCAAAAAAATGAGACCTGCTTTATATTCACTAGAGATAATGGGGTTGTGTGGCATAGATTAGCAGGGCTCCTACGACTTATTTTACCAGGTTCCTAAGTGTCAGTCTATGGGAGTGCCTAAAAAATACCAATCTTTTTGATTTCTATTGTCCTGAAAGTTAAAAGGCACAGACAGATTACATTGCCCCCAGGCTCCATTAAGCCTTGCTACTCCAGGAGAAACTACCTTTACTGCATCCAGTCTTTCCTGAGGCTCTGTGTCTAAAATAGGTGAAGGGTTAAGGTTGGGACAGAAAGTAATTCCAGAATGTCTGGTGAACAGCAGCTCTAAAGTCGTCCTGTCAGCACAAAGGTTGTATGGACTTTGGGCTCAGTAGCCCAACTCTCTCATTTTACAGATGAGGCTCTGAGACCATAAATGACGTGTCCAAGATCACCTAATTGGTGCTGACAACGCCAGGTTGGGAATGCTGACTCTCAAGCAGCACTCTTCACTCTGCAGTGCTGTTCATTGACCACAGGCTCCGGCCCCTCAAAACAATGGGCATTGGTAACACCACAGTTTCAACTTCTGTACACTTTCCACTTTATCACTGCACTTACTCAATTTGGTCTAATAAAAATCTGTGCTTCCCCCAAAAATGATCCAAGTAAAAGAACAAACAAAAAAGCCAACATAATTAAAATTTTTAAAACTCAAAGAAAAGGGGAATGAGATTAACCCAAGGACAATTCACAAAAGAAGAAACAGAAATGGAAATGTATGAAAAAGTTCTCTCACCAGTAAAGAAACACAAATTAAATCACTTTTGCTTATCAAATTAGTAAAGATTAAAAAAATATGCAGTGTTACCAGGGATGTACTCACATGAGAACTCATAATCACTGCAAGTGAGAATGTTAATTATTCTAGTCTTTATGAAAAGCAATTTGGGAGCAAGTTTAGTATTTTTAAATTTTCATGCCTTTTGGCCTAGTAATTTGACATCTAGGATATAATCTAAGGAAATAATGAGCAATTTGCAAAGATTTATGCATAAGTCTGTTCTCACTTTTTTATTTATTAATGTGAAATATAATTAAATTATGCAACCTCAATAGATTATTAAATAGATTACAATAAGTAATAACCAATAAAATTGTTTTCAAATAATTTTGATGCCATGGAAAATAATGACAAAGTGAAAAAAAGCAAATACAAACTCTATTTACTGTAATAGTATGAGCCCAATTACCTGTGTGTTTGTGTATATGTATATGTGTATGTACATCAAAGAAAAAAAAGACTGAAAGGAAATATACCAAATGGTAGACCTCTCTGGAACAGATTATGGAATATGGGTTATTTTGTTATTTGTCATTTTATTTGTTTTTTCCAAATTTTCTATAAAGAATATATATATTTTTTTTTTTTTTTTTGAGACAGGGTCTCGGATGTCATCCAGGCTGGAGTGTAGTGACGTCATAACTCACTGCAACCTCAAACTCCTGGGCTCCTGCATCCCTCTTGCTTTAGCCTCCTTGGTAGCTAGGACTATAGGTGCATTCCTCCACGTCCAGCTAATTTTTCTATCTTTTCTAGAGGTAGGGTCTTGCTATGTTGCTCAGGCTGGTCTTGAACTCCTGGTCTCAGGCAATCCTCCCTCCTTAGCCTTGCAAAGTGCTAGGATTACAGGCATGACCCACCATGTTGGCTGTATAATTTGTAATTTATTATAAATAACAAATATATATATTACATAATATATTTATAATTTTTTTTTTTTTTTGAGACAGAGTCTCACTCTTTTGCCTGGGCTAGAGTGAGTGCCGTGGCATCAGCCTAGCTCACAGCAACCTCAAACTCCTGGGCTCAAGCAATTCTTCTGCCTCAGCCTCCCGAGTAGGTGGGACTACAGGCACACGCCACCATGCCTGGCTAAATTTTTCTATGTATTTTTAGTTGGCCGATTAATTTCTTTCTAATTTTAGTAGAGACGGGTCTCGCTCTTGCTCAGGCTGGTCTCGAACTCCTGAGCTCAAACAATCCGCCCGCCTCGGCCTCCCAGAGAGCTAGGATTACAGGCGTGAGCCACCACGCCCGGCCTATGATTTTAATTTTTAAAATGTGTATGTGTTCGCATATGTGAAAGTAAAATAAGAATTATATATGTAATATGAAAAATTTTTTTAAAAAGAGAAATCTGCAAGTCACTCACATGGAGGTGATAGCTGAAGTCGGGAAACAGATCAGGTTACATAGGGAGAGAATACAGTGACAACAGGATGCTGCACAGGGATATGGCAAACACCCTAAGGCCAGAGGATAGCTTGAGGCCAGGAGTTCAAAACCAGCCTGGCAACATAGCAAGACCTTGTCTCCACAAATTATGAAAAAAAAAAAAAGAAAGAAAGAAAAGAAAATGGAGAACCAGGTAGTCATGTCAAGAAAACCAAACAAGAGGAAGAACTAGAAAAGGTGTTCACGTTGGTCAAATGTTGCGAGTGGTGAGGAGGAGGACAGTGAGAGGCCACTGGAGGGAAATCACTGGACACTATGCATAGCCAGACAGGTTTCCCCTAGTGCGGGATGTGGAAGCCAAATCTGAGCAAATGTTACCTGTTTTGTAAAACTGACTATGAAAAGAAGTTTGGGGCACTAGCCTGAATTTCGGTTTATGAAAAAAAATGATTGTGGAAATCTAAAACTAAGTAAAACCATATCAGGACTACTAATTTATGGTTAATGAAACAAAACTTGGCAATACTTTGTGCAAGACAAAACATGTTTGAAGGATTGTTTTCTGTATCATAAGCTCTGTTATAGAATATATAAGGAAAAAATAGCTCCACCCTTGTTATCAGAAGTATAAAAAAGTTGTATCTTTTTTCCTTAAAGATCAAAGTTCTTAGTTTCAGGGTAGTATTATTAACAAATTCTTTAAAAGACAATCAAAAGAATGTAAATTTTCATGGTGTCACGTTAACTTCTTATGAGTAGACATGTGACGTCTCTAGTAATGGTTTCTGTGTGTCCAGAAATCATTTGACATACAGAATAATGGATTCCTTGTTGGGTCAAACACATCCTTTTCATAAAGAGATCTGCATTAGCACAATAATTTGACTGAGTCTCGCAGACTTTGCATCCAGCCACAGAATAAACACATCAGTATGGTCCTACCAAGGGTACCATTTACCATAGAACCTCAACCTCATAATCATTAAGTAGAAATCATTAATTTACAACAGTGGTTTGTTAACCTTGAAAGTCTGCTGGCTGGGTGCGGTGGCTCACGCCTGTAATCCTAGTTCTCTGGGAGGCTGAAGCAGACGGATTGTTTGAGCTCAGGAGTTCGAAACCAGCCTGAGCAAGAGCGAGACCCCGTCTCTACTAAAAATAGAAAGAAATTAATTGGACAACTAAAAATATATAGAAAAAATTAGCCGGGCATGGTGGCGCATGCCTGTAGTC
>CAUYSK010125346.1:0-36594 GCA_963575035.1 Avahi laniger | reverse complement strand
TTGATCCAGGAATCCCACTATTGGGCATCTACCCAAAAGAAAAAGAAGGTATTCTATAATAAAGACATCTGCACTTGAATGTTTATAGCAGCACAATTCACAATTACAAAGATGTGGAAACAACCCAAGTGCCCATCAATAAAAGAGTGAATTAATAAAATGTGGTATATGTATACCCTGGAGTTCTACTCAGCCACAAAAAACAATGGCGATATAGCACCTCTTATATTACCCTGGAGAGATCTGGAGCCTATTCTCCTAAGTGAAGTATCACAAGAATGGAAAAACAAGCACCCCATGTACTCACCATCAAATTGGTATTAACCGATCAACACTTATGTGCACATAGCACATATAGTAGTAATATTAATCAGGTGTTGGGCAGGTGGAAGGTGGGAGGGAAGAGGAGGGGATGCGTATATACACACCTAATGGGTGCAGTGCACACCGTGTGGCGGATGGACACGTTTGAAGCTCTGACTTGGGTGGGGGCAAAGATAATATATGTAACCTAAACATTTGTACCCCTGTAACATGCTGAAATAAAAATAAATAAATAAGTGAATTGAAAACAAAAGATCTCTTAACTTATTTTAAAATTTATTTTCTCTTTGTCAGATCAGGTGAATTCTATTGTTCTGTTAACTAATTCACTGATTCTACCATGTGTCATCTTCACTCTACTATTGAGACCTTCCAGTCACTTAAAAATATTTTTTTCATTTCTATAATTTCTATATTATTCCTTTTATGATCTGTAGTAATTTCCTGTTATTTTACATTTTTATTTATTTCAAGATAATATATAGTTGATTGTTTAAGCATTATAATGATACTTGCTTTAAATTTTTGTCAGATAATTCCAACATATGTTCTATCTTGGTGGTGGCATTAGTTGATTATCTTCTCATTCAAATTGCCATTACCTTAGTTCTTGTAATGACAGGTGATTTTTATTGTATCCTGGACACTTCTTCTATTATGTTAGGTGGCTTTAAATCCTATGAAACTATTGTTCCAGGCAGTCACCTTGTTTATGTTTAGTATGTGGGTATTGGTCTACTTTTATGAGCTGAGATCTAATGATAGCTTAATTTTCAGTTGCCTTGTGGTATTATTTTGGTTTGGTGGTTTTGTCTGGTGCTTCCAGGGATCCCACTGATTTCTGCTGCTGCTGTCTGAGGGAGGAGAGGCAGTTTCTCATAGCCGGGTTACTGGGTGTCTTTCATAGAGTGCGGTGGTACCACTATTGGTGTCTCTGAGTAAGGAAGAAAGTGTTGAGCCAAGTAGAATAAGGATCATTTTTGGACCAAGATGCTTGCTGTAGCTGTGTCATTCTTGCCTGTTTTATCTCCTATCACAGTAGAAAAGGGGATTCTAAGGCATAATGGAATATAAAGTGTCTCCACTGGCCATTTATTTCTGGTGTGGATCCTCAGTTTTTCCTTTGCTTGTGGTATTGGAGTCACCTGATGTCAGTGGGCCTCCTGGTTTTTTTGTTTGTTTGTTTTTGTGGAGAAAAATCAGCCTATCTGATTACCTTTTGTTACTCTATTAGGGGTCAGAAAATACTGGGTACGGGTGGCCTTTCTCTGTTTAGTGGAAGTGGGCACAAGACACACTGATGCAGTGCTGTCCTTCTAGTCCTGTGATCTCAAACCTTTTTATTACCACATTTCAGAGTTCTCCTTTTCTCCTCTTACACCATTTCTAAGGTTTATAACTGTGCTTAGCAGGGGAGAGCAGTGAAAAACAGGTCTACACCATTTTGTGCAGACTGGGCATCCCTACATATTTTAATACTTAAAAACGATGAGGTCCACTTGAATTAATTGTGTGAATTTATTTTATGTATATGTATTTATCAATTCTTAATTGGTATGATTTTTTCGTACTGATTTGTAAAAAATCTTATATATTGAGGGTAGTGGCACTTTGTTCTTCATACAATCTCAAATCTACATTAACACTTGAGGTTTTATTCTGCATAATTTTCGTTTTTTTGCATCCAGATTTTCAAATGTTTATGTAAACAAATCTTTTATGAATACTGACTTTCCATTGCCTGCAGAAACGTATTCAAAAACACTCATTTATTCATTCCCTTACATTTTTTCATTTTAGATTTACAATCGTGTTAACATTAAAATCTTTAATCCTACTAGTATTTATTTTGGTATATGACTGAGGTAACAAATGAAAAATTATAGTTTTCTTAATGGATAGCTGATCTTTCCAAAATATTTATCTCATAACCCATTTTTGCAAGTGTCTTATGTTTGTACATTATGAATTATAAACATGTACAATGTATAATCTATTTCTGAGAATTCTTTTCTGCCTACGGAGGTAGTGACTTCAATCATTTCCTGAGGTCATGGAGCCTCTGCTCCATCCCGAATCACTGTTACCACATTTTATTGACAACTGAAATAGAATAAGTTAAGCCTTACAAGGTGCTCCCATAAGTCTGTCAACTGAGCCAAGTGCATTATTAGCACTAGTATAGTGAACATGTGGGGATGCAAGACGCACACAAATACAAATTGGAAGATGTGTGATACAATTCACACAGAGTAATATGCTATCAACTCATTGTTTAAATCAACTTAAAAGAAAGCTTTCACTATATTTTATTTGAGAAACATGTACTTAATTTCAAAAGTTGAAATATTTTATACTGATATCATTATTACAAATATAAAAATTTATAGTTTCTCTGATTGGTTGCTTTAGTTTGTGACAAAATGTAGCAAAATATTTTTTATTTCCCTGATTTAAATAACATTACTGACTTTATCAGTTTCATAATTCAAAAATGCTGAACAGCCTATAAAATTGTAAATGTGTTTTGTGATATTCAAAATCGTGTTTATTTCTGCAATGATGGTTAAAGTCTTCCAAATTTAGAACAGAAATTAGGATAGACAACTGTTTAAATTGGAATACAGGCAGATGGTCAATGACTACTTTGTTCAATTCTAAGCCATCCACGACAATATTTTAGCATTTAATTTTTTTTAACCAAGACAGAGCTAACTCTGAAATTATAGATTCACTCTAATTCTTTTTAAGGTATTATTTTATAAACGGCTTCCACAAATTTTAAAATTGTTTTAATTTTCATCATCAAAAATTATTTTCTTTCTTTTTAAAAAATACAATTATTATTTTTTTTGCAAAACAGCTTTACAACAATAAGATAATAGCTTTTCAGTATTAATTCCTGTCACTTGGAACACTCATATAGGGAAGTGACAAACTAAATGCAATAGGACCTAAACAAAATGACAGATAATAAGTTACCAAATAGAACTTAATTGATAAGGTAAATCAAATTGAAGTTAAAAGATTTCTTTGCTTCACTAATTTCTATAACTCATTGAATAGTTACCATCATTTATTTTATATCCCTTTGGGTAGTGGTTATTTTCCAAACTAGATTAAAATTATCATCAGACTACCTCCAGAAAGATTGCAAGAATTCCATAAAACTAAGTTAAGTTTTTAGGTGTTTCCTTTCAGGGTAGTTTTTAAAAGAAAAAAAAAATTAAAGATCTCTGAGAAGCCATAGAATTAATTTCCACAGACTAGATTATCTAGCTCCATACCATAATTCAGGGATGTTAGATATAATCAAATGAATGGTGGTCTCTTTAATTATTTTTATGGGTACATGATAGAACCTACTTAGAGATGTACAGTTTTTAATCAACATTCATTTTCTGACCCAAATTTTTACATAATCCCTTAAATTCTTTCAAGGAAAAACTATTTCCAGGTTGTTCTGTATTCTTTGTTGCGTTACGAACAACATCAAGTTCTTTTCTGAGACAAAATGTTGATTTTTTCTGTTGCCAACTCTGCAATTCACTTCTACTAATATTTATAATAGTTACTATCTCGGAATATATAGGATAGTTGGGCATACAATTCATACATCTTTCTAGTTTCAAAAGCATATTTTTCTCAGAGTAAGCAAAAATTGGAGAGAAACATGCAGTGAGGACTCCAGCCAGATAATCAATGTTGTATTAGATGTATTTTAAGACATATTAAAGTCGTAGGGAATTATTTCATTGATTAACTGTTTTTTATACTATATGTCTTAAATTGTCTCTATGGTTTATAATGTCATCTGTATACTTCCATTTAAACTTCATTAAGTTATTCTTAAACTTAACATTCAATAAAGGGTTATAATATAAAATAATTCCTTGAGAAACATTTTTATTAAAAGACTCTTTAATTAAAGTCATGTAAATTTTATGTAAAATGTTTACATCATACATTTGTCTCAAGATTTAAAGTCAGTGTAAAGTAATGTCTCTATAAACAATTCTCTTTTTGAATGTTGCTAGTACTATATAGCTGAATGCTTTCCCATTTTTGCTTTGTCTACCAGTATGCTCCAAATTTGCTGCTAAATTGAAGTAATTAATATGTTCTAGGTGATAGAAAATTTTGTGCCCTACTGAATATATGTGGTAAATAAATCACGGATAAACTAAAATAACTCACACATGACAAAAGGGCTATAAAATTAAGTAGATGGATGGTAGGAGCAACAAAATAATGTATTCTGTTTACATGATTTACGACATTTGAAGGAAAATTAGTATTTTGCAAAGGTAGTGATCACGAAAAGGTTATTCATTTTGTTTTTCTCTCCTGTCTTTGAGACAATGATGAAGTGTTACTCTTTTGTTACCTAAAACATCAGATGTTAAAATGTGTTTATATCAGTCCACTACTAACTGTGCTAAGGCTAAGGAATAGGCAAAGGCCTATTCTTTTTATTATTCTCAAGCATAATTAAATGACAGGTCCATATTTTGTATACAAAGAATCTAAAACAATAAAAATTTAATGTTAGTTATCAGTCAAAGTATCTTAAATAAAACAATAGTTTGTAGTCACCTCTGAGGAAGTAAAGCCTCCATATAAAATTCATAGTGCATTACCAAAGATACTCATAGTAATATTATTTGTCTGAGATTTTTCTTTTTATTAAAAACATCTTTCCTTCTATTTAAACTATATATTTTTATATAATAGGCTTAGTGGTAGCTGACAAAAATTTATTTTCTTATTTTTGAGCTTTTTCAAATGAGAAAAAAAGATAGAAAATAGGAATTCATATTTATTCAACTGTTTTTTCACTTTCACATATATCATTATATGGAAAACATTTGAACTCATTTTCTTGTAGTTTTCCTAGTACAAGTCCATATATGTCATAAAAGCAATAGGAGGCAGACATCAAGTGAAAATAGAAACATATGGTACCTCTTAAATAGCGCACATGCCTACACTAGTAGGTAGACAGGAAGCAGCACTACATGCAGTGGGAACTGTAGATTATGTGATGAATACAGACTTACTCAGATCTGAGTCCTGCCATTTATTGCTGCTTTGTCCATGTCACAATACTTCCCTAAACTTAGTTTTTTCATCTCTCAGTGGAGCAGTGCTGTTGGGTTGTTGTAATATTGTAATATTGAGATAATATATCCACTGTGCCAGATCCATAGTGTAGGTAATTTATCAATACCATATTTCTTGAATACCTCATTGTCCACACTTCCTATCTTTAGTAATAGGAAATATTTGATGCTAGTGTCCTTGTTTACTTCAGTGATAGTACACAAAAGTAAGATATTGTAACACTCTATTCAATCTGAAGCCAAGAGAGCAAGCCTATATTTTTAAATCTGTGATCACTGTGTGATCTTAAGCATAATTTTTTATAGATTGCCACACTTTTCTTCAAAATGGGTGATTCATGGGCAGTTTACTTACATGTTATTGAGTGTATGATTTTGCATAGTATTTTCCTTTTTTTCTATCCTATCAGAAAGTTGACCATAACCCCAACTTTTCTCTCAGGAAAGCTCTACTTTAAAGGGCCAGGAAGCTAATGTATCCTCATCTACTTCATAAAATTGGAAGGAGTTAGCAAATGATTCATTGTGATCCTATGTCTAATCCCCACAGACATTAATTTTTTTTCATAACATCCTACTACCAAATATTAATCTTAGCTGGACTTCCCTCCACCTTCACCCCCCAGAGAGAAAGAGGTCTAAATACCTATCTGATAAACGAGCTAGGAAGCAAGAGGGGCTAACCTCTTATAAGGTAGCTGCCATTCCCAGGTTGCTCCTCCATGAGTCAAAAAGATGGCTATGGCTATTTATGGTTTTTTTTTGGACAGAGTCTTGCTCTGCCACCCAGGCTAGAGCACAATGGCATTAGCCTAGCTCACAGCAACCTCATCAAGAGATCCTCCTGCCTCAGCCTCCTGAGTAGCTGGGACTGCAGGTACACACCACCATGCCCAGCTAATTTTTTCTATTTTTAATAGAGACGGAGTCTCACTCTTGTTCAGGCTGTTCTCCAACTCCTTACCTCAAGCGATTTTCCCACCTCAGCCTCCCAGAGTGCTAGGATTACTGGCATGAGCCACTGTGCCAGGCCAAAGATGGCTGTTAATCCACAGGGAAACTAAAAGCTGTTGATGGGCTGTGGACATCATCAAGGAAGAAGAAGCCAAGACTGAAGATATATCTTGAAGAAATACCTCATAATGTAAGTCAAAATTAATTTCTCATATAATATTTTTTAAATTTAAGACTTAGGGTAATATTAGGTAAAGCAAAATTTTATGCAAACCTGGAGAAAATTTTATACAATTTGGTTTCATCAGAGAGAATCAATTTATTTATGGGAAAATGAAAACCAATAAGGAAAGTTGAATGTACAAAAAAAATTATTTGCCTTTGTGGATCATATGAATATCCAAATGTTTCTTTATTTCAAGGAATAAATGCCATTCAGATGGGGCAAATTCAAAGCAGACTTAGATACCTGTGATAAGCATGAATATGCTTCCCCCCTGTGATACACACTGAGATGTAGAGTAAGTTTACTTTGCGAGAACACAAAGAATTACTAGGCGGAGTTACATTGCAACAATATGTTTCAAAATGAATTTCTACTTTATTCTCATGTTATCTTTCCCCTGCTCCAGTAAGGAATCAGGACTCTTTGTCTTGTTTCAGGCAAGGTTGTTTTACTTAAAAAAAAAAAAATTTGAAAAAATACAAAGAGCTACTTTTTTTTTCTTTTCTTTCCTTTCCTTTTTTTTTTTAGCCTGTCACCCAGGCTGGAGTGTAGTGGCATGACCATAACTAACTGCAGTCTGAAATTCCTGGACTCAAGTGATTTTCCCTCTTCAGCCTTCCAAGTAGCTGGGACTGCAGATACATGCCACCATATCTGGCTAATTTTTCTATTTTTTGTAAAAATGAGGTCTCACTATGTTGCCCAGGTTGGTCTTGATCTCCTAACTCAAGTGATTCTCCTGCTTCAGCCTTCTAGAGTGTTGGGATTATGGGCATGAGCCATCATACCCAGCCAATTTTCTTTCCTTAATTTCTTCTGCAGAAGACTGAGATCTGAAGTAAATTTTGAGGGAAAAATAGAGGGAAGAGGGAAGGCAGAAATACAAAGAAAATAGATATTTCCTCTATAATGGAATGGGGATGGATAATGATGGTCTCACAAGTATTAAGAACTTAGTCCCCACTCACTGGCAACACTGCAAGAATGGCAAACAAGATCTCAGAAAGGAAGGAGCTGGTGGTGCATCTATATAGGCTGGACTCTAGATGGTGATTAGGGCTCTCAGTTTTGCCAGAGGTATTTATTGTTAAGGGATTTTACAGACATGAACAATAAGATTATAAAATATGATGATATATCAAAATGAGATAAAAATTCTTAATTTTTCAGGTAAACATAAATCTAATTTCTTTATATGACAATAGAAAATATGTGTGGGGTTAGATATCAGATTTGTGCTGATTTTATAGGACATTATCCAGAATCAAATATTTATGGATTATAATACCTAGTAAGCATATAAACTTACAGGAAGCATAAGAGGAGTTTTCTGATTACACATATTCTGGTTGCACTTAGCTTTTGAGGTGGAGTGAGACTACAAAGAGATTATATATTATGGATATCCACTATAAGATTTCAGGCATACATGCGACTCCATGTGTTGGCTTTTGGAATTTCTAAATGCCTAGAAACTGGTTTAACCTACTGCTTGGAAAAATTATCAAACACAATTAATTCTTATGTTTCAGGTCTAGAATTTCTGATTTGGAGATGACAGAAATAGAAAAGAAAGATAGGATGCTATGCTGTATCTCTTCTTCTGCATTGACTAACAAGTTATTTGTCTATGGTGAGAATATGTAAAGGGCATGACCTAAGTTCGGGCACTGAGTATATGTGAGTACAATGATTTTTAAGTTGGCATTGTACTAATATGTCATTCACAACCCTGAAGTTCTGTCTCTGCAGACACTTTGGCCGAGTTACCAAGAAGAGGAATATTTTATATCTAAAAGAGTGAGTAAAGAAAAATAATTGGCAAACTAGAATTTTCGAAATACACTAAGAGGAAGTTCTTTGTTTGGACTTTAATGAAGTAAGACTGAAAGTTACTTGGAGACGTGCCATTTACTCTACATCCACAGATGACATAAGAGCAAAGGTGGAGCTATAACTAATTGAGGTAAGAGTGGTCAGCAAAAACAAGGGAGTTTTTCTAAGTTATTAGACAGCCAGGGTCCATGGATAGCAATGGAAATAATGGGACAATGAGGCCCAAAGATTGCACTATTGTTTTCTAGAGAACTTAATCACTTATATCAATTTCGAGGGAAAAAAAATGATCCTTCTGGGATCTTGGTAAGAGAAAGAAGGTGCTGCTGAGAAATAGGGTTCTTTGCTATGACATTACAGGGGATCTGATCCAGGATCCTATGTTCCATCTGTCAGTGTGACCTAGGAAGTATAGACTTTATAAAAAATACATTGTCTAACTATGCAAATGGTACGTACAAATTTCTACATGTGACATAATGAATAAGGACATTAAATGCAAGTTCTTTAAAAAAATATTATGTTAACAGTCTTATAGAGAGGGATAATGATGAGAAATAATTTAGATTATTTATAGCTACCTTTGCTTGAGAAAACTGAAAAAGACAGAGTTAGAAAATATCAGTGACTTTTTTATATCTGCAATAAGCAGGATTCACAGAACTGTAAGTGAAAGTGTCAAGAAAGCAAAACATTAGCACCATCTATCTGACTACCTAAAACTTCAATTAGCCATGACTAAATCACATAGTGTGTAAGATCTGTCTGCAGGTGTTATAGAAGACACTCACAATGGTGTGAGCTCAAAATGTATTGTGATAAATAATTTTGTGTGTCAACTTGACTGAGCCATGGTGTATAGGTATTTGGTTAAACATTATTCTTGATGTTTCTGTGAGAGTGTTTTTGGATGAGAATAACATTTACATTGGTGGGCTTTAGTAAATCAGACTGCCCTCCATAAAGTAGATGGGACTCACCCAACCATTTGAAGGCCTGAATAGAACAAAATATTGAAGCCCCCCAACCCCCAAGCAAAAATGAATTCCACCAGCGGACAGCCTTCAGAGTTGAACTGCAACATCAATTCTTCCCTGAACCTCTAGTCTGTCATCCTAGTCTGCTGAATTTGGACTTGCTAGCCTCTGTCATCATGTGGACCAATTCCTTAAAATAAATCTCTCTATATCTATACACACATTCTATTGGTTTTGTTTCTCTGGAGAACCTTGATGCATATATCAATGTTTCATAGCTCTATAACACTGTATATTACCATGTAAATGAATTCTCCACCCCCTCCATTATCCCTAGCAGATGTCAAGAATCCCTTGGGGCATTTGACTTAGTGTATCTTTTCTCATATTTTGATGAGGTGTTAGTGTGTTCTCTGTTTCTTTTACTTAAAAATTGTGAATAAGCATGAAAAGAAATGGACTAGGAATAGAAATCACCAGAGGAAATAATTAAAATATATCAAATTAGAATAGTGATTCTCTAGGCATATCACTTGCAACTCTGAAATGCTCCCTCCAGTGTGTATACTATTCCAAAGGTCAGTGAGCAGGCATTTCATTGACCCTAACAGGTCTTGAGCTGCTGTCCAATTCCTGAAACTTCATGAGTTTTTGTGCCCATTTAAAATTCTGTTATAAGGCTTAGCCACTTTCCTTTCACTGTATTTACCAAACACAAAAAACAGCAAGAAGAAAACTTTTCAGTGAAGAAACTAGTCATGAAGTGACATCAGCACAAACTGTGGAGTGGGCAGCTCAAAGTGCCCATCCTTTGATACATCCAGGAAAAGTCAAGCAGAGACTGTCAGAAATAGCTTTGTAATAACTCAGAATATTAGTCAAAGGCTTACAACACTCAAACAAACGTTGAATCATGGAAAGGACAACTTAAAATTCGAAGAAAAACACTGAGTCATTTTTACTTGTTCTTATCCCACTGATGCCTGATTTAGTCACAGTTGTGAAGATGGCAATCTGCATTCCCAACGTGGGGCCCTAGCTTCTAGTTCTGCAAGGATCAGTGTAGACCCAATTGTCAAAGACTTGTGTTTATCTGTTGTGATAAGCCTAGAGTTCATTTGAAGAATTGAAACAATGCACTTTTGTTTGTTTCACCTCTCTAGAACTCAGTAAAAATGGGAAAGTAGTGAGCATTTCTGAAAACATTATGTGTTGAATAAACAACCTGCAGTGACCGGGAGGAAAAACAGAGTTCGAGGGTACAAATGAGTGTCAGAGCACTAGAGGAAAACCCTGGAAAAAGAGTGAAGCTGTCTATTGATACTAGGGAATCTAATAAGCCATGTGCACACCTGGGCAGGATGTATGCTTTAAGAAAATTTGAGAAAAACCTAAACTTTCCTCTGTGGTTGATGTTTCATCTCAGTGCAAACAGGAAATAAAAGTTAAAGTCGACTTGTAAATTGCATGACTAAATGTTGAAGATATGCCCCAGGGCAGGGCCAATCTACAAAGACTGGAGGAAGATTTTTTTGTGTGTTTTCTTATTTCTTCCTTCTTTTCTTCCCTGCAGATATTTAAGGAAAAACATTAGTCAAAAGACTAGCTGAACACAAACATAGACTTCAGAGACCAAACATGAAAAATATTTCACACTTTAAAATATAATTTGGAAAACTCATCAATAAAAAAAACTACCTACAGAAATCAAAAATCTCAAACTTGCGATTATAGAAATAATTGCCATTGAGGCCCTGAATAGAACAAAAAGGGAAAGGAAGGTTGAATTAACTCTGCCTGCTTGAGCTGCAACATTGGTCTTCTCCTGCCCTCGGTTCTCCTGGTTCTCAGGACTTCAGAGACAAACCGGTATCCACGGCATTGGCTCTCCAGATACTATTCATATATCTTCTTTTGAAAAATCTCTGTTCATGTCTTTTGCCCACTTTTTGGTGGTGTTGTTTTTTTCTTGCTCATTGTTTGAGTTCCTAGTAAATTCTGGATACTAGTCCTTTGTCAGATATATAGTTTGTGAATATTTATTGTACAGAAACTTTTTAGTTTAATCCAGTCCAATTTATTTATTTTTGTCATTGCTGTATTTGCTTTTGGGATCTCAGTTATAAATTCTTTGACTAGGCCAATGTCCAGAAGAGTTTTCTCTAATTTTTCTTCTAGAATTTTTATGGTATCAAGTCTTACATTTAAGTCTTTAATCCATCTTGAGTTAATTTCTGTATATGGTGAAAAATAGGCATTGTTTAATCCGTTCTGATAAAATAATAGCTTGAAATGTCAGAACCCCTTCCTGAAGGAAAATAACCAATAGTTTAACCATCGATTTTAATCAGGTTTAGGTCAATGAATGTCAAGTAAGAGAAAAAAAAAGAAAACTGTAGCTAGACACATAATAGAGAAAGCCAAACACGAAAAGAAATCTCAAAAGCCTTAAAAGATAATTGGTGATAACAGAATTAGCCTTTTTTTCATAGTAATGCTACATGTTGCCAGAAGTTCATCTGTTAATATTATCTATATTTCCACTGCTTTCAACTCAACTGGCGCAATCTCCTAAATTCTTACCACTGCCCTGTTAATGTATTTTTTCTATAGCTATTCCTAGTGGCAATATTTATACTAGCTATGGATTTTAGTTTTGAAAAACGGAAACTGAGTCTACCAAATAAAGCAGAAAGGGAATTTATTAATAAATAACTTATATCTGAAAAGATCTCAAAGTAAGAAAATAGGTTTCAATAAATGAAGGAAAAGTTAGAGGTAAAATTTTAATCAAAATCATAATGCATAAGATGTGTGTAAATAAAATACTACCCTGTTCACTGTTGCCAATGCTGGCACCACACACTCCATGTCACCAGCACTGGGTGTCCAGTTGGAAAAGTTTCCCCTGGGTAGAGTATGCTATGCCATTGCTGCTGTCTCCAAAACACATTTTCCACTGTGTCTAGTCCTTTATTTTAAGAGACTGTATAATATAATTTATTAAAATATCCAGAGCTAAGAAAGTGTTACACACTCATACAATCAAAAGTTTTGTTGACTTACAGATATATAGACAAATAGACACACATGGAGAGGGCTTACAGCTTCAATACTAAAATTTCAGCAATGGATCAATAATAAACACATTAAAAAACATAGTTACTAGTCTAGGTATCAAAAATAGTTCTTCTAGTGAGTACAAACTTCTTAATTGATTAGAGCTCAAAATGGATGAAGAAACAAACAAACAGGAAAAGGTTTACAAAACAGGTTCTCTCTTGTCTCTCATCCAACAGAAAAATAGACCTATTCATCAATTTTCAGAGATCACCAAATGAGCAGATGTAAAATCAAATTATCAATTATTGCTGCCTACAATAATTGTCTATAAACACAACATATATCAAAATACAATATAAATGCAAAATTTGTAGAAAAGAAAAATAAGGAAAACACAGTCAGAAGAGTTATCTTGACCTTTTGGATTCTCTTCTGGGACCCAAGGAAAAACTCTCCTGGACTTAAACTGTTTTTGAGGTGCATGTCTCTGGTAACGAAGTTTACTTGGCTCTGTTAGTTGAATACATTGGATGTCACAGTGGAAGACATCCAAAACTATTACAGGATAATTTTAAAGAAAATGTAAAATTGTGATTCTTATACAGATATACAAATGAATACATGTTACAAATTTTCTTTAACCATAATGGCGGAACCAGGCAAACATTTTAATAGGTTCAAAGTACAATTCAAAGAGGTAAATTTATAGAACAAGACTATTAAAATAAATGTGAAAATGTAGACATAAATACATTTTTCCATAGTGGGGGAAATAAGTCAATTCATCCTCTACCAGAAAAGACAGAATTTACATAGAAAATAGTTTGTGTATATGCAATAAATATTTTGTGTCACTATTAGATACCCATAATTTACAAAGTTCTAAAATAGCTCCTATGAAATCAGGATTTATATAAGTGGAGGAGTTAGATATGCTATAGAAAATGCATAGTCTTACACTGAAACAGGCATTTTTCCCAGAAAGTGACTTCCTTATAAGACATATGGTGATATTATAAAGCTCCATTTCCCTAATTCTCTATTTATCTTTGGGTGATTGTAGTTGTTAGCTGTCTATAGAAATATGTCTTTCCTTGAGCATTTTTTGAAGCATAATTTTTCTAAAACAAGATTGTAGCCAAGTCAATGAGAACAACATGACAGTTTCACCTCTATTTCAGTATGTTTAAGTGCATTTAAATTAAATATATTTTTATTTTTTTCATTATGATCCTTCCATATTACATGTAAATTGAACTAAATTGTCTAATAGACTTTAATTTTATAAAATTCTGAAAGCAACTATTTTTGTAAAAAACAAGTGAAGGGTAATATTTTCTACAGCACCCCAAACTATCAAAGCTGAACTGCTTAATGAGTAATCTAAGTTCATAAAATGATTACATATAAAAGTTTTCCTCATTTTTGTGTACCATTAAATACCAGAAAAAGGTAAAAATGAAAAGTCAGGGAAAGAAAAAATGACATATTAATTAGATAGTAGTTTAAACATGGTAGTTTTTTTTCATTAGGGTTATTTTCATCAAGATAATAAATTGCTATTTTATAGCTTGAAGATTTACATAAATTTTTTCAACACTTAACCCAGATGCTTGACTTCTAAGAACATTTTAAAAAACAATTATTATGTACTGGATCTTTAAAATGAAAATATAATTTACATCTTTAAGTCTGAAGGCACTTCATTAATAGATACATAATTTCTTTGTTTCATATTAACATAATTTATTAAACATTAAATTGAATTACAATGCTAGTGAAATTTTGGCATAGGGAATTACTTTCTTTTTCTAGTTGCATTGTTTTATAATGGTATCTGGTAGAGAAACTCTACCAAGTGTTAATAAATATAATAGTCTCATTTATCTCAAAACAAACAATTGAAGGGTATAATTTACCATATAAAGAGACTTCCTTCAACCTCTCTTTTTGAGTCAGTAGAAAGCAATGGTAGTTAGCTTTCCTTGGGAAAAAATGCTATACATTGTTGAGATTTTCAGATTGATGTTTCTTTTCCTTTGTCTTACAATGGTTTTAATGAAATTTGTTTTAGTTATTAGATGAAAGTAATCTGATTCATCCATTTACTCTGAGATGTCAGTATGTAGGAATGGTATGTGGGAATAGTAATTATTAAGGGACATTTATAACTCAGAAATGAATAGCCGCTAACATAAATAAAAATCTCCAGTTGTTGTTACTTTAGGTTCTGAGGAAGATTTGAGAGACATTTTTCTATTGTTCTACAAATCTCCCCATTTAATTCAGAGTTCATTTTTACAGTAATATTTTGATGCTTTAGATCTATTTTTTTCACATTACAGTAGACACTCAGATCAGAAAATAGTATGATAGAGGTCTTATTTTCACATATATTGGAGGATTTTGAGTAGGGGCAGTTAACAAGTTTCTACATTTGTTCTACTGCTTACTAGTCACAGATACTTGGTATGTTTCCTAATATAGAAAGTGGAAAGTATACTGATATCACAGCATTGTTGTGAAGATTAAGTAATATACAGAAGTGTTTTCCAAACTTTCTTAAAGACAATTAGATGCAAGCCCAGACTTGGGCTTGAATCTAAACTAATCAAATTTGTAGAAGTAGTTAGTGGAATGGTTGTTGCCAGGGGCTAGTGAGAGGGGAAAATCGGAAGATATTAGTCAAAGAGCACAAAATTTTAGTTATGAAAGCAAAAATAAACAAATGAAATTATACCAAACTAAAAAGCTTCTGTGAAGCAATCAATCAACAGAGTGAAAAGACAACCTACAGAACGGTAGAAAATATTTGCAAACTATTGAGATGGTGGATATGCTAGGAGTTAATAACTAGAATATATAAGGAACTCAAACATCTCAACAACAGAAAACAAACAATCCAGTTAAAAATGTGAAAATTATCTGAACAGACATTTCTCAAAAGAAGACATAAAAATGGCCAAAAATATATGAAAAAATGTTCAACTTTACTAATTATCAGGGAAATGCAAATCAAAACCACAACAATGTATTATTTCATCCCAGTTAGAATGGTATTAAGAAGCCAAAAAATAACAACTGCTGGTGAGGGTATAGAGAAAAGAATGTTGGTAAGAATGTAAACTACTACAGCCACTATGGAGGTTCCTCAAAAAACTACAAATAGAATTACTGTATGATCCAGCAATCCCGCTACTGGGCATTTATCCAAAGGGAAAGAAATCATTATATCAAAGAGACATCTTTACCCCATGTTTACTGCAGCACCATTTACAATAGCCAAGATATGGAATTAACCTAGATTTCCAACAACAGATGAGTGGATAAGGAAAAATGTGATATACATACACAATGGAATACTTTTCAGCTATAAAAAATGAAATCCTGTAATTCTTGACAACATGGATGGTATCAGAGGGTGTTATGTTGAGTGAAATAAGCCAGGAACATAAAGTTAAACTCCACATGTTCTCATTCATATTAGGAAGCTAAAAGAATTTGATTTCATAGAAGTAAAATGTAGAGAACAGAGGATACTAGAGGCTGGGAAGGGGAAGGGACAGATAGGGAGAGATTTGTTAAAGGAAATAACATTACAGCTAGATAGAAGAAGTAGGTTCCAGTGTTCTATACTACTGCAGGATGAAGACAGTTAACAATAACGTATAGTTTCAAATAGCTAGATGGAAGACATTGAATGTTCCCAACACAACGAATTGGTAAATGCTTGAGATGATGGATATGCTAATTACCCTGATCTGATCAGTATACATTATATGTATTGAAACATCACTATGTATACCATATGTATAATTATTTTGTGTTAATCTTAAAAAACCAAAAATCAATTAATTTTTTTTAAAAAAACAGCTAGTTGAAGAACATAGTTTTTAATTTACTATCTAAAATCCTAAAACATAAGTCACTATTTTGCATAGATTGTCCAGTTCAGGGGTCAGCAAAGGTCTTCTAGAAAGGGCCAGACAGTAAATATTTTAGGTTTTACAGACCATATAGTCTCTGTTGTAGCTACTCGTGTCTGTAATTATAGAGTGAAATTAGGAGTATGCAAAGGTAGAAACAACTGGACTTCTGCCACCTTGGGTTTTTATTCTGTACATTCCCATAAGACTCTTGGCAATCCACTAGACCTCTTTTAGCTTCTGATAATCCAAGATGGTAGATAATGCCAAATGATTATTTTTAGTATATAGACTTTTGCTTATGGGCTGGGATATTTGTCATCAGCGATTGGGAATGAATCTTTATCAATTTAATAATAAGCTGCAAACTTTATTTGTATTAATTAATTTTCTTAAAGTTTTATTCAAATTCTAGATATTAGCCCAAGTTTAAAATGTAAATGTGAGTTTTCTTTATTTTCTCACTTTTCTCAACCTTTCAAATTCTTTTTATTTTTCCAGGCTAAATTTCATTTTCACCTGCACAGAATTGATCTTTAATGCAACTAGACTGAATTGTCATACTCCCTCTTCCTGAAATTGGTTTTTATTTAGGAAAAAACCAGAAGATACATTCTATAAATAGGTTAAAAATTGCATTTGTTAGGGAGTAATTGTGGCTGCTGTGAGAATTTCAAAACCACAGTGTCTTAATTAAGAAGTTCATTTACATCTTACATAAAAATTAAGATTAGTGATATAGGCAAATACAATATCTCCCCATGTGAGGTGGGGCCAGGCTCCACTGGGCTTTATACTCCTATGTGGGTATCAGTGAGGCTGAGTGGTGACTTAAGCCTCTACCCCCATTTGGCATCAACAAAGTAGTCAGTGAAATGATGATACAAGTTGGGGTTGTTAGACACTCCATTTTCTCCCTCTCCTAGTGTCAGCGAGCCCAATGAAGAGCTGAGCCTCCCACCCCACCCTGTTAAGGAGACAGAAATGGGTGGTTGAAGGTGGGGTAGTTATCTCCCCCCATGTCACCAGGCCTCAGCAGGGATCTGACCTGCCCTCATTTCTGCAGCAATAGAACAGTGTAAGTCTGGCCTCTACTTTCCCTCTTCCCTCGTGCCACTTGGGTCCAAAGGAAAATTCGTCTTATAATTCCTTCCACAGGTAGCAAAGTTTTGTAAGTTGGTGCCCCAGTTTTGCTGGGAAGCTGTCAGCAGGACTGAGAGGTAGCTGAACTTCTACTCTGCCTGTTTGCAGTGGGGCTCTTCATTCCACTTTTGCTGGGCCAGGGAGGACACTGGAGATACACACACACTCACACACGCACACACATGCCACCCTGCCCTCACACTACAACTTAATAGGGAGATTGGCTAATAAAATATAAGAAGATTAATTAAGATCCAGGATTTCATAAGATAATATCCTAAATATCTAGACTACAATAAAAAATCACTTATCATACTAAGAACCAGGAAAATCATAACATAAGGGAGAAAAGACAATGAATAGATGCCAGCATCAAGATAATGTAGATTTTGGAGTTATTCAACAACAACTTTCAAACTATCATTGTAAAATTGATTCAATAATCAATTATAAGTTAAAGTATATTATATTAAAACAAAAAAACAATAGAAATAGAGGTCATAAAAAGGGATCAGATGGAAATAGTAGAGCTGAAAAATGCAATCACAGAAATAAAAAACTTACTGGATGTATTCAGTGGGAAAGTAGAGATGACAAAGGACGGAACTGGTATACTTGAAGACAGATCAACAGAATTTACCCAATTTGAAAAATGAAGAGAAAATAAACTGAAAACAAAATAAAGTCATAGAGAACTATGTGAGAATCAAAAGTGTAATATTCATATAATCAAAGTCTCAGAAGGAAAAGAGAGACAGAGAGAGGACGAGACTGAAAAAGTATCTAAAAAAACAGTAACTAAAAATTTTCCAAATTTGTTTGAAGACATAAATCTACAAGTTCAAGAAACCGAGTAAATCCCAAATACCTAAATTAAAAAAAAATCCATGCTGGGACATATCATATTGAATTTCTAAATACTAAAGACAAATAAAACATCTTGAAAGAAGCCATAGAAAATCAACAAATTACTTCTAGGAAACATAAATTCAAATGACAGTGGATTTTTCATGTGATACAGTGAAGACCAGAGGAAGTGATCCAATATTTTTAAAGTCCTAAAAAAAAAGAATATCAATCATGAATTGCATATCCTGTAAAGCTATCCTTCAAAATTCAATGGCAAATAGAGATATTCTCAAAAGAAGGAAAACTAAAAGAAAGAGAGACACTTTGGTGGGACTATGGAAAAGATCTTTGTGGTGATGTTATCATTCTGCAAGTTTACTGCATCTATGTTAATATTCTTATTGTGATATTTTAATGTATTTTTGCAAGATATTACTTTTAGAATAAACTGGAGAAAGGGTACATAGGATTTCTCTGTATTAGACATTTTTTACACCTGCATGCAAATCTGTAATTATCTCAAAATAAAATGCTTAATTTAAAAAACTGTCCAATTTCCTCTGTGCCAAAATTGATGCTAAATTAAATATTTCAACTGGGACTTTTAGAATATGACAGATAATGGAGAGGTTGCTCACCATGCAGAAATGTCCAAGTGGGTAACTAAGAATTAATAAAATACATCTTAAACCCCCACAGCCAAACAAGAGAATAAAATATAAGGCATAGAAAATTTTAAGAATTTTTTTGGAAAGAACTATGCTATGAGCTCCATTCCCTCTCTTTCACTTAAATCAAGACAGCGGGTATTTCAAGGACTTGCTCTGTTTATCTTATAGTGTTAGTCCTGATTAAAAACAACATCATCAACAACAACTAAAAGTCTGAAGAAAGGCTGCTTCAATGTCAGGGTAGAGCAGAGGAAACTAACTTCAGATCTGTCTCCCAGGCAGTTTATAGAATTTAAGTGAAAAATTGGCACATGTACTTAGGTCAGTATAAATTCGTTGAATAAATATTTGATTATATTAAATGGATAAAACAGTTTAACGATATTACAATGGTATCTTCTTGGTGGTGTAATTTAGGATGAGATTATTATTTTTATTTTCTTAGAGTGAATAAAAAAACTAAAATAAAAGAAAGCAATGTATTAAACAGAAGTAATCCATACACATCAAGGATGCTGTCTGAAACGGTGTTCATTATTTCCCAATAAATGAAACTCTAGTTCTCAGAGAAACTTACGAATTGAAAAAGTACAACTTCTTTTTTTAGTCTTGAAGAATCTTGTGTCTCCTAGACTAATCTGAACATAATGGGGGCTGGATGGAATAATATGGCTAATTGGCATATGGTTCTCAAAATTGAAAGTGATTTCAAATTGTGTTACTTTAATCTAGATATGGAATGATACTTTAGTCCTTTCTGTGATTACTTCATCATGAGAAGGGTATCTAAAATCTTGGTGGTTTACCTCCACTCCTGCCTTCAAAATAGAATTCATAAGGAAACTATAACATATCGTACATATTCAATCTCTTTAATAATTTAATAATAGTTATTATCATCATCTGAGTTTAAATTAGCTTAATAAAAGAAATGCATCTTAGACCATTGTATGAGTGACCTTTTCAAACAGGTAAGAGTTACTCTGGGGATGGGCAGCCATGTGTCAGTGTACAGAAAAGAATCACACAATAAACGTGGCACATTCTTCTGAAGTATTATTTAAATCAGTGAAACTAATTAGAAACCTCCATTAAGTATTTTTCATGGTTGATTGCCTACTTCTACAATGTTACTGGCTCATGGGCTGTGATGCATAATATTTCAAAGTTCAGGTAACTCATCAAGGGTTACTCTTACATGGAAATTGAATTTGAAAATTAAGTGCAATTCTGTCCACTAAAGAATGTTTTAATTCAGTTCTCAATTATTTATGAGTCATGCACCTCTTTTCAGAAGACATCAGTTTAAATAACAAAGCAAGGCTCAGAATTAATAATTATAGAGTCCTTTCAATAAGACAATATTGAATAAGGTCTCATAGGAACTTAGATTTAATTTTTAACTATAATAATGGCTCACTATTCCTTTAATAAAAGTGTGTATGCATTCAGCACCCAAAAGATTTCTCAATTTGATGTATTTTACTCTTTGCTCAACCTATACTATTAGTTTTAAATTCTCTCATGTCACAGCAATTATTCTATCTATTATTTTCTGGAAATCAAATCTGTCAGAGGTCTGAAATATCCCAATTGAAGTAGGTGAAAAAGAAATCTAGCAGAACAAATATCAGAAAAAAAAATAGTCATTGATTGGTAAGGAAAGACTGACATTTTAGATTTAAAACATGATCTAAAACAGTTTGTCACTATTGTAAAAAAGGCACCTTTGTCCCTGAAGACAGTGAATTGGGAGAGCTTTTAGAGAGTGCCTCCATAGATTCTAACCTAAACTTTTATCCAAGAAATCTATCTGCAAAGCTAGCTGAACTCATCTTCAAGAACTTCTCACTGTAGAGAAGGATTCTGTGTGCATTAGGGCAATTCCAGTTACAGGAGAAAGTGTGTATGGGATTTTCAGCTCTATAAAATCCATGCTTTATTTACAAACTTAGGTCTGTCCACTGACTGAAACTAAAGGACAAAGTTTTAAATTTAAAAGTTTAGGTTAACCAGAGTAAAAAGGGAAAGGTTTATAAAAACACATAATCATTTTACACTACCAAATAGCATGATTGTCAATTGTAAGTCATCAAAGCAGAATAAATACTATTTAAACAGTATCACTGATAGATATTAATATCTTAAATAAAGTTTTGTATATCCTTTCTTTTTCTTTTCTTTTTCTTTTTTTATTTCAGCATATTATGGGGGTACAAATGTTAGGGTTACATATATTGTCTTTGCCCCAGGCGAGTCAGAGCTTCAAGCGCGACCATTCCCCAGATGGTGCGCACCGCCCTCATTAGGTGTGTACATATCCATCCCCTCCAGCCCCCTCCCTTCTGCCCGACACCCAATGAATGCTACTATTACATGTGCACTTAAGTTTTGATCAGTTAATAGCAATTTGATGGCAAGTACATGTGGTGCTTGTTTTTCCATTCTTGTCATACTTCACTTATAGAATGGGCTCCAGCTGGGACTGTATATCCTTGTTTTTATAAAATAGCAGATAAACAATAAATTCCTTCATGTTTACAAATAAAAAAAGTAAAATAAACAATTTCAAGAGAACAAACAGGATTAACAACTGATAGGAAGTAAATAAGAACAAAGTTATATTTATTTATTAATTTTATAATTAATTTTTATATAAAATTATATCTTGAACATAAAAAGAGAGGGCCTGTGGAAAGCAGGGTATGGAGTTTATATCACCACAATAAAACTTTTAAGGCTGTAAGGGGAAGAAACTCCTGTGGATATGATTTGAAGGTAGATTGGTTGAAAGACAGATGATACCTGGACATTCTGCTACAAAGACTGGATAAAGCAGTGATATGCAAAGAGGGGTGTTGAGCTCCTGACATGGTCAGAATCAGGAGGCCAGTGGGAGCTCAGCCAATAATGGGGAAGGCTCAGCAACACATTTATTGTGTGAAGAGGCCATTCCTTCTTCCTCTCTTTGCTTGGAGTGCAAGAAGCATAAGAAACTCCACAGGGCCTCAAGGTTTTTAGGATTCTTATCCACAGAACCAGACACTAACAGGACTCTTAGCTAACCCTAATGGTAGAGAACTGATGGTCCTTGAAACGCAGAGGGGGAAGGGTGTCATGGAAAGGAAAATCTCAGCACTAGCACTTGGATAGTACTAGCTCATGGGCTAAACTTAAATTATAATATTTCATATATTTGGAATGTTATAATATATAAGAAAATTTCCTGAGCATAAATCAAGAAAAATAAAATGCAAAACACACTAGACAGATTAAATAATGAATGGTATCTTTTTAGAAACAAAGATTACATATTTCAAAACTCTTCTGCCTTCCATATAAAATGAATTATGACATGCTCAAGATTAGCCAAGTTGCCTAGAGCCCTGCTTCACTCTGCACCGTGAAGATATTATGTTTCATATTGCAGTTGGAATTTCTAAGTAGAAATTATTCTTCTGATATTAATATTGATAGAGAGAGAAAAATTCTAAAGTAGAAAGTTGGTCACATTCACAAATACCTAGACTTCTTGCTTTTAAAGAGAAAATTATGTCCAAAATATCTTATTCAGCATGTTTTTCTTTATACACAGATATAATATTATTCTTGGAAAAGGTAAACATTTAAAAATATTAAAGATAAAAGTAAATAAAAATTTATAACAGAGATATTCAAGGAGAATTTGGGGCTCTTTCAAAAATAAAAAAAAGCATTTTTTACATCTCAAATATAGTAAACTATAAATGTACTATCACAGTAAATGCTATGCTCCAAATGAGAGGAGAGTAGCAGAGGGGAAGAAGAATTCCTGGAAATAAAGAAATAAAGTTAGAACACTTTAAATTTTATATGCATATATCAAAATAGAGTTACATGTATATGAAAATAAAAAACATATTTGAGGATGTTTTAGTGTTATAAGAAGTGTTAATGCAAGATGTTCTAGTATTATATCTGAGATTTAAAACATTTTAAAATATTGCTTCATTCAATTTTTTTCTTTTGAACCAAATGTCTTTTTATGTTCTTTGCTTATAAAAATAAAACCAACTCACTGGTGAGAAAGAAGAGATTATCAAATTACACTGACTATACATGCATATATTTTTAACATTTTATATGTGTATATATACGTTAAAAATCACCAAAATTATCAGAAATATAAATGGTGTACCCTTTGTATTCATATAGTGATTATATCTAACCAGTTAAATAAATAAAAAATATGCAATATATATTTTTACACAAATGGTCAGAATGCCTTTCGGTTCCATAAATGTATGTTACTAATTCCATATAGATGTGGGAATATAAAATTACTGGTGGATGGCAAGTGATACCTTGCTTTGTTTTGTTGGAATGTCTTTGAATAGTAAAGTTCTGGCAAGTCTTCTTTTGCCACACCCCCAAATCCTTTCACAGCCCTTCTCTGTCCTTCTGCTTGCTCCTGCAAGGTGGCTTCTAGAACTTTTAGCACAGATTTTTGACTGCTGCTGACATTCCACAGGTTGGGTAGAGCCATCCTCTGGTCCTAGTAGCCTCATTTTACCTCTTTACTAGTTCAGGCTCAGGACTGGCGACCATCTCCTACTGTTGCTGGTCTCTAGGTGACTTGATATTACTTGGTGGTTTCCTTAAATGGGATTGTACCTGTGCATAAAGTCATGCGTTTAATTCTTTTTGAAATCCAGCTGATTGTACTTGTGTGTGTGTGTGTGTGTATTCAGTGATTATTTATATGTATTGATTTCTGTAATGTCTATAATATTCTTGATCCATGATTTTTTAAAACCTGAAAATTTACCTTTATTTATCTATTCATCGTTTTTCTTTTCTCAAGTTGTTATTTATATTCCAAACTTGCTTACACTTGGGCTTTTGTTTTGTCTTATTTTGTGTTTGTTTTGCTGTACAATGTTTTATAGTTTTATATAATTGTATTGATCATGTATGATATATTAAATTTATTTTGGAATAAAAAATGAGATTGTATCCTACCCCTTGGCAGTATCCTACTCCACTGCAGCCAGTTGTCCTGCCATCATTTATTAAAGAACTTAGTTTTCTCATAATCTCTAAATGCCTCCTATATGACATATACATTTCCCTATATACTGTTTATCTCCATTCAAAATATGTGTTACATTTACTATATCATTTCAGTAGCTATTTTATGTCAAAGATTGTGGAAATTCTGCCAACTTATATTACTTTCTAGGTAACATATTAGCTTGCCACAATTTCATGGAGATTGGTAGAAGCCACCAGATCCCTGGGACAGAGAAAAAGGACTCTATTACTTACAATGTGGCAGGTAGCCTGAGCTACAAGCTTGTGTTAGTCCTTGACACTGGGTCCCAAGAGATGAAGAGTGGAGAGGCCCAGGTAGATGTTGTGCATGCAGGGGCTTGCTTTAGA
The DNA here is from genome assembly GCA_963575035.1 of Avahi laniger. Classification (NCBI taxonomy): domain Eukaryota; kingdom Metazoa; phylum Chordata; class Mammalia; order Primates; family Indriidae; genus Avahi; species Avahi laniger. Next base: position 12,081 of record CAUYSK010125346.1, on the reverse strand, counting down.
GCTGAGAAATTCCATGTTTATGGAACTCTGAATCTTCCATTTTTGGTTGGATGAAGACATTTTATTTTATTATACTGGACAGTAAACAAATATGATCTGTCCTCCATAGGTAGACACTACCTCAATCTTCCAAAGCTATTCTCTATACAAACACTCTTCAAAATAAGAGTCTGAAAAAAAATAAACAAATAAGCAATGCCACTGCATTCAAAATGTGTAGAAATGCAAGAGATCCATGGGAAATCATCTACCAACATTAACAAAATATATAAGAAAATATCTGATTTCGGTGCAGGTATTTTGTCATTAACCACAGTATGAGCAATTTTATTGACTTACTATTTTCCCACAGTTAAATCTCTTAGATCTTTCATGTGGACAAATCATCCAGATACTGATATTTTTGCTTTTGATTTAAATATCTATACAGTTTATTTTCACTTTTCTTATCCAACTGCAACATCCAGAATTTCCAGAAAAGGTTTTAAACATTCTATTGATAATAATAATTAATTTTATTCTCCTCATTTTTATGAGAATACAACTAGATTTTTCCCATTACGTATGATTGCTACTTGATGATACACACATGAAAACACACAAGCACACATATACACACATTAATTTTTCAGACCGAGATGTTCAACTCCACTCATTACTTAGTAAAATTTTTAGTGAGTGTTTGGCCAAAGTTCAGAAGAAATTTTCTTTCTCCTTGCCAGGATCTTAAATGTCTTGAATTACTTTTTAAAAGAAAGAACTCAGAAGGGTATTTCTTGCCTTCAAATAAGGGTTTCTCTACCACAGGGAACATTATTACTAAAATCTCCCTAATGTTAAAGAAAAAACAGTGGAAAACAGTAAGGGGATGTGGCCTTTTTTTTTTTTTTTCTATTAAGCACATACTTCCAACTCTAAACTATCCTCTTGATAGCCTGCTGTGGATCTGCAGAACATGGGCACTCTCACGCTCCTTTTATCTCCCTTCCATCCATATCTTAGTTTGCTAGTTAAGTCATTATTTTTTACTGACATTGTTTATGGAATTTCATACTCATGTAACTATAACTGACAAAATATTAATTTTTTATATACATGCTGATCATGTAAATGCATGCTTGTCACCGGTCATTTCATCTTAGATTCTTTGAATTTTCTTTTGTTATTTTTTCTTTATATGGCTCAAGTTAATTGCTAAATGAAGTTTATATCATCCTATCAATCATTTATATCATATGTATCAACATATATATATATGTTCCTGGTTGTTTGTCTATTCTTTATATACTTAAATTAAAACTTGGCTGGACATAATGTTCTTAAAATAATATGTACATACATATATTTTTTTTTCCTTTCAGAACTCTGTAAACACGGTTACATAAGGTCTTGGCATTGATTGCTACTACAGAGAGGCCCTAATGCTAATCTGATCTTTCCTCTTAAGCATTAATTAGCCTTTGTATGTCAATTTTATGTTTTTTAATTTATGCCTGATATTCCACATCATAAGAAGTCACAGAATTATTGTTTCTTTATCTAATTTCCTTAACATTGTTTTCTTTTCAATTGAAATATATACTTTCCTTTCTTTTTTTTTAGAATGAGAGACATTTTTGCAGTAAATCTTTAAATACTTTCAGTTCCAATATTTGAGCTCTCCAGAGAGGCTAATTAACATTATACTGAATCATCTTTGCTCACCATATGCAATACCTTCTCTGTGTTTGCTGTAATCTCTTATTGTTTGTATATTCACTTGCTATGATTATTTTTATAAATCTATGTGTTTGTCATTTTCAACTGTTTACTATGCTGATGACAATGTAGTCCTTCCTTTAAAATTGCTTTGTTTTTGTTTTTCTGTTTATTATCTAATATTCTGTCTCCCTTTTCATTTAATTATGCTAACTTACAAACTTATCATGGAGTGTTTATTTTATTAATTCCAATTATTTTATTGAATAACTTCATAGATTAAAGGACTATTAAGAAACTTCCTTCTTTTGAGTTAGGTTTTCAGGTAGACTTGGTTGTTTCTCTCTTCCTTTCTTTTGAATTATTTTTAAGTTGCTCTTTTAACATGCCTATATTCTTGTCATGCTGTCTATTTTAATCTTTCTCATGTTTAAAATACTCTGCCCAAATATTCTATGTGCTCCAATTTGTGAGGATGACATGCTGACTTTCTTTTCTAAAAATATCTGCTTCCCCTTCCACCAAAATTTACAATTTCAGGTTTAAGTTCTATTTCTATTTACTGTAGCCTAGGAGAATAAGGAATAGGCCTTAAGTGTTTAAGTTCAATTCATAGTTCTTCCTTCTGCATGGTTTACACACCTATTTAAAGTTTGAATCTCATTCACATTTGGAGACATTCTCTAGATTTAGACCACATCCTCAATTTAGTATGCAGATCTGGATACTTCGTACCTGTCAGAGAAAATTCAACACTTGGATAAACTTCTATGTATTTCTCCACAGCAGAGGCCGTTTCTACTAATTTGGGGGAATACATGATTTAATATTAAAAATATTTTTAATTTTGGGGTGGTGTATAGGAAAATTCTCAGAATGTTTTTTTTAACTCAACATTATGGGTTCTGAAAGACAGGTTTAAACTAGGAAAGTTGACACACCTGGTGATCTGATCTAGGATTTTTTTGTTGTATGGTTTTCTAATGAATGTTACTGCTCTGACATTCACAGCTTTGATATATTCCCGAAGTTATCAGCCTTAAGAGTGTGGTAGAAATTTTCTATTATTGTTATTGTGACATTATTATGTGCTACAGATTCTGCTGTTGCCTTTTACCCATAATCTGTATGTGGCATGATGTTTCTTCTTTTTATCTGGTTATTTGAGCTTCAATTTCTAACTTCAAAAATCTGAATTTTATTCAATTTCTGTGATAATGTAAATAACTTACTCTATTTTATCTTATCTTTTTAAAAAATGAAACCTATCTCCATTATGTCTTTTTTATATAGAATCTTCATAGTGATATGGGAAACATTACCATTGTGCACTAACATCTGTTTTTTTCTCTCCTGAGCACATAAGAAAATTGTGCTTCCCTTCTGCCTTGCGTGAGGGAAGTCATGCTATGAGCGTCAGAATGAGAGAGCATGTGTCATGTGTCACATACACGAGGGGACATGTAATTGCTGGTGCTTACTTTCTATCAGGTTGTCTTCATGTGTCATAGTTATCATGAAAGCATGATACGAAGGAAACAAGGCATGATACAAGGTAGTTTCTATATGAAAAAGACAAAAAAAAAAAAACAGAAACAATAAGAGAAGAAAAAAAATCCAAAAAACACATAAGCTTTCTCAGTGGTTCTTTTATTAGTGTGCATTTGTTTATGTGTGGTCATTCAGATACATATGTATGCATATGTGGATGGGCACATTTTTTTAAAAAATAATATTTTATTTGAATTTCACAAATTTAATAATCTTTCATGAAAGGACTTTACATATTGATTTCTAATGCTGTATATATTAGTGCAAACTGCATCACATAGAGTGTTCATTTTGGGAAAGTTCATACGTTTTCCTTTTATCAGAATTAATTTTCTGTTCTGAATAATTTTTACTACTTTTTATCTATTTAGTGTGTTTAGGGAAAGTTGTTTTTTAAACTGTGCTTAGTTTGTTATGTTTCCTCTAATAATAAAGATAATCTAATAATTGCAGACACATTGATGGTGATATTGTGCTTTGAACAGAATGTTGTGAAAGTGAAATGCTGTCTACACACTGCTTCCTCTAGGTTTCCATCTTCTGGTAAATGTTTCAACTTAACTTCAGTGAAGTACATTTCAGTAAGTAACTATATACATTTAAAATCATAGAAAAAACTTCTTAATAAAAATATTGATACATTTATAATGAACATGTCACTCCAAAATCTTCTGAGTTTTTTTGTTACTAAATCAAAAATAATGATGCTTTTTCACAGGGAATTAAACCCAGTTTATTATAATCTATCAAATATAAGCACCTAGTCTCTAGATACTAAACCAACTACAGAGAAAAATTATATTTGTAGGTACCTTAACTCTGGAATTTCCAGCCTTCCAAAAGTGAGTCAATAAATTTCTGTTCATTATAAACCATTCAAAACCACAATGGGCTATCACCTAACACCAGTGAGAATGGCTTTTACTAAAAAGTCGCAAAGCAATAGATGCTGGCATGAATGCGGAGAGAAAAGAACACATACACACTGCTGGTGGGGCTGAAAATTAGTACAACTTCGATGGAAAGTAGTACAGAGATACCTCAAAGAACTAAAAGTAGACCTACTATTTGACCCAGCAATAGCACTACTGGGTATTTATTCAAAGGAAAAAAAGACATTTTATAAAAAAGACACTTGCACTCAAATGTTTATAGCAGCATAATTCACAATCACAATGATGTGGAATCAAGCCAAGTGCCCATCAATACATGAGTGGGTTAATAAAATGTGGTATAAGTATACCATGAAGTAGTACTTAGCCATAAAAAATAGTTAACAAATAATACCTTTTGTAACAACTTGAATGGAATTGGAGACCATCCTTCTAAGTGAAGTATCACAAGAATGGAAAAACAAAGACCACATGTACTCACTATTAAGCTGGAACTAATTGATCAACACTCATGTGCACACACAGTAATAAAACTTAACAGAAATCAAGCAGGTGAAAGGTGGGAGGAGAGGATGGGTAAATTCATACCTAACAGGTACAATGCACACTATCTGTGTGATGGACACACTTATAACTTTGACTCACACTGTAAAAAAGTAATCCATGTTACCAAAACATTTTACCCCCGTAATATTCTAAAATTAAAAAAAAGTAAATATTTAACTCATTATGACATTATACATCTCTTCTACTTTTACTTTGATGGGGGGTTATCTGATGAAATACTGGGATTCTCATTTTCTATTCTGTTTTTAATGTTATATATAAATGAAGATAATTTTCACTTTTGCAATTCTGTGGTTAGAATTGGCAATTTCATTAAGTTTACTAGACTTCTAGTTCAAGAGTAGTCCTATCTTTCAGTAAAACAAAGTATGGTTTCTTCGTTGGATGTATGTTGGTTTGTTTTGAAAAACTTTGAAGTGATTTTTTGTTTCTTTCCACTTTTAATTTTCTTTTGTGTTCTTTCATCCTAAGTTTTCCTCTCTTCTTCTTACAGTTGTTTTCCTCTTTGCTGTTCATTATCCTTAAGGCACCTCACACTTGTTTTATTCCTCTTCTATCCTTATGCCATTAAGGATATGCCATACGTCTTCTCACGTACCCTGTGCACCTTAAAGTCCTTTCTCCAGAGTGAGTACTGTGATGCACGGATAGACTTTTTCATTGTTTTAATACATATGGTAGACTGAACAGTTTTGGATCAGTGTTTGTCTGTTGGTTCCCTTCTTCTCTTTTCCGTGCAGTATTCCCTAAATTTTTATTTATTTCTGTGAAGACACGTGGATTGGTTGCATGGATTTGATAATTTTGTGCATGAGAGTGTTTGACAAGACTCAGTTTTTCAGTTAAACTTGTGAAGGTTTCTACAAGTTATATATATTAAGTTTTGCCAACATTGTTTTCTTAGTTCTTAAAACAGCTCCATGAGGTAAGTAGTATTATATCCATTTGGTTTTAGAGATGAGATGAATTCACACCTTTTTTGACAAATAAATGTAAGCCAAGCCTTCAAAATTCCTAAACCACTACTCATTTCTTTGTTGTTTACTCTCTGCCAGATATCAGATTATTAGGTGACTTGCTTAATTTTTAGCCTTCTTATTTGCTTTCATCTCAGATACAATTTGATGCTTTATAGTATCCTGGTAGGAAGAGAGAATTTGGGCACGTAAAGTTCACATTGAAAAATTTATTTCAACAAGAATTGTGCTGATTTGAGATTTCGGAATGTACTTAAAATTCTATGTGATATTTGAATAATCTTTGGAAAATATTATTTAATCTCAGTCTCCAAATGCCTATGAATTTATATCCAAGTGGCATTCTTATTTATCTTTATGAACAATGAAATCTTGAAAAAGAAAATGTGTCATGATACCATAACTCATAATGAGGGATACATATACACATTTAAGGCAAAGTGAAGTAAAATATTTTCATTACCCTTTTAGATGCAAATTTTGGGACTTGTGTGTTTTTGTGTGTGTGCACTTGCATACTGATAAATACATAGTCCCTCACAGAAGCAAAAATCATATGAATAATTTTTCAAGATGAAATTGAATCTTACTATTGTGATAAGTTGAGAATTCAATTTAAATATGTCTTGCATTTATGACCTCCTTGATATTTTTACTGCCAATTTTTAAGTCCTCATTACCTCCTATCTGATTATTTCAGAATTTTGAGTACATTTTTTGAAAATACTGACTCCTCATCAAATTTGAATCAAACCTCTAGCAATAATTGCTGTCCAAAGACAACAATTTGATTGTATAGCCTATGATTCCTAAATACTTAGAGACATAAACAAAAATAACCTAACTTAATGTTCACCACAATTTGACACTATGTTAATAACTTACCTGTCTAGCCTTAAATACTGAGTATTCTGATATGTCTATACTATAGCCATAAAACTCTATTTGCATTTTCCTTTGCATACCCTCAACGGACTTTCTTATTTATGTTCAATCTCTTTCATCATTCTATTTAAGCAATATAATAAAGGACAATGTATTAATTCAGTCAGAATAAAATTATGTCTAGAATTCTTCATAGTCCCAGGACTCCCAAGGTATGATAATATTTGTTCTGTTGTGGTGGTAGAGTTCAGTCACTATAGTTGTTCTCGCACTTGGTCACATTTTCAAAATATATGTGCAAAAGTTTTCTGGTAGTGTCCATGACTAAGGTATATACGTGAATAATTACCCAATACCTTTCAAGGCTAGGCATTATGTTAAGCACTTCTCACATAATATCCTATTTAACAATCAAAAATATTAACTCTGAGATGAAGACATTGGCATGTAAGGAAGTTAAATAACTTACTCTTTATTTTCACTAAACTTTGTACTTCAATTTAATATATCCTTCAATTATAAATGTAAACAATATGACATAGTAGTATAATATTTTAGTATTTTTTTCCTCACCAATAGAAATCACATATTTTTATAACACATTGCAGATGTATACATTTAAACATATTGTTTACCTTCATCACACTTCAAAATTATGGTCATTAATAGACTTACGGATAGATCTTATTATTTAACACATAAATAAAGAAGCACCTATAATATTTTCTTCTAAATTAAGTTTTACAAGTTTTGGTAACTTCATTTCAACATTCTTGGTTTCCTTTGTAATTATATTTAACTTTAAAAATTTTTTAAGATGTTATTATGAAAATAATGAGTTCGTAAGCTTCACTGAACTGTCTAAAGGTGAGGGGGAAAAATTAACAACTGTATCAATTAGCTGGTCTTGCAATAATGTACCTAATGCTACCATAATCACAAATTCTGTGACTTACAAAACTGCTTTTCTCACTGGTCTCCAGTTTAACTGCAGTTTGACCGATTTAGGATAAACTTGGCTCCATAGCAAGACAGGCTTAACTTAAAGCATAAGTTAGGATCTAGTTACCCCCAAGTGAATGTCAGTACCTGTAGGCCAGCAGATACCTTGGGTATATTGTTCTTATAATGAATGAAAAAAAATCACAAAAGTCAAGTAAAAGTAGGCAACCACATTTAAGGCCTGTTTGAAAGTTATATACTAACATTTCATTGGCCAAAGCATCTCATAAGCCAAGCCCAAGAATCCATAATTTAAGCCATATGATGTAGGTATTTTTTTTATTTATTTTCAGATAAGGAAATTGAGACTGAGATGGTTAAATAATTGACCACATTCATTACATTTAGGAAGTACCAGAGGCATATTTCAAGACATACCAGTTTGGTTTGTCCTATATCTTCTGATATTTCCACTGCAAATTTATCTATGTAAAAATTATCAGCTTAATCTTTGAAATAGTCTTAATATATTTCTCTTAATGAAAAAAATAAGTAATATCTTTTAGGATTTTTATGTGAATATGCTTTTTATATTAACACCTAGTTTTCATCCTTAAAGGGATATTTACGCAAAAAATCATTCAGACAGAATATTTAAGTTCAAAAATACTAGATAAGTAAAATGTTGCCCTAATTTAATGTTTATTAAACTAAATACAAGAAAAAATAATAATCGTTCAGTTAAAACTGGTCATGATCCTAATCATTGGGGAATGCAAATCAAAAGCACAATGAGATACTGATTCACACCTATTAAGATGGCTATTATCAAAATAAAATAAAGCAAATAACAAATGTTGGGAAAGATGTGGAGAAACTGGAGAAGTTATACATTGCTAATGAGAATGACAATGTTTCCTTGAAAAATTAATCATAGAATTACTATATGATCTAAAAATTTCACTTGTAGGTACACACCCCCCAAAATTGGAAGCAGGAACTTGAACAGATATTTGTGCATCAATGTACCAATGTTCACAGCAGTATTATTCACAGTAGAAAAAGGTGGAAATAAACGTCCAAAGACAGATGAAAAAGTAAAATTTGGTATAATAATGTGGTACATAATGTAATATTATTCAGCTTTCAAAAGAAACATAATTCTGACATATACTACAACATGGATGAATTTTAAAAACACTATGCTAAGTTAAATAATCCAGTCACAAGAATACAGTTTCATTCCACTTATATAAGGTACATAAAATAGTCAAATGCACAGAGACAAAAAGAGAAATAGGGATTCCCAGGGACTGGAAAGAGAGAGAAAGAAGGACTTATTTTTTAATGGGCACAGAGTTTCAGTCTGGGATAACGAAGAAGTTCTGGAGATGGAAGGTGATGACTGCACAACAACGTGAATACACTTAATGCCACTGAATTATACACTTAGAAATGGCTTAATGGTAAATTTTGTTATATTTATTTTGCTACCACCAAAAAGCATTTAAAAAAAACTAATCATGAAAAGATGCTAGGTGGATAATTTGAATCTATCAAGATTAACTAAATAGATACCCAGTGAAAAAACAGGGAATGAGACAAAAACCCGAATTAAGATAGAACTCAAGGTAAGAACTTAAATTCCTGTTAGTAAAATTGGTGAAATGAGTGGGAGTTTGTCTAGAGGTTTCTGAATTGAAACAGGGAGAAGATGGTGAAATCCCCAGAACAAAATAAAAACTCTGCTATTGGAACTGATCAGTGGCTACTACCAAATGTGAAACACAGTAGCAGGTAATTAGGCCAAACATCATGGAATTCTTCTTGGCTTGCATAAAGATTTTCATACCTTAAGGTGAAGGGAGGCAGAGTTCTAGTTGGCATCAAGTAACCCAGCTATCATGAAATGTGACTAAAGCAAACAAGGAACGATTAACAAATGCATACTGTATTTTATGTAAACTCCATATCTGTGACTCTAGTAGTTTTAGTGAATCTGTGATACTTTATAATTCAATAGAATTTTCCCACAGCAGAGCAAAAGTTGATAAATGTGACTTCAGCTAGCCTATCAACAATTGACGTTTGTCAAGAGGAAAAATGGAAGCATTTTCCCTCTGGTACATTCCTGCAATAAATCACATTTGGGTCTTTGACCACATAAGACAATGAATCAGCAAAAGTTATCAATAATTGTCTTAGTTTTCTATAGCCCAGAAATTTTCTACATTAGAACTGTTTCTGCATTCTAAATTTTACATATCAATAAATAACAAAGCTTGCATATAATTAAAAGAAATCAATCATGTAACGAATATCTAATATCTTATTATTATATCTATGATACAAAGAATCAACCATAAGTCATGTGGCAGCTTTTTACCAAGGTAATGAATTATGAAATAATGATCATTTGACTTTACAAATTTGTCTTCCACATGGGCATCAGATTTATATTTGTCTAAGTTCCTGTCAGTATTAATAATGTGCATCATTAAAGAACACTAGGACCAGACAAGATGAAAAGGAAAGGTGAACTAGAATAAAGAGCACTGTCTTTAAATCAGTGAAAGCTGTCCATATGAAAAGAAAAAAAAAAGTTTAAAGAAAAACATTTTAATACATTAGAAACATGTATGAAACATTTAATGAAGATCAGGCTGCCTAATAAGAAAATGTGTATTTTATGCTAACAGCAATCAATTTAGTTTAGCTTTGGTAAATACAGATATTTATACCTATAGTTTATAATTATGTATTGCATAGTTAATAATATTTTTATTCTTATGCATATATAACAGGTATAAATGTGCTTCAGTGTAACTTTTGTAATAATTATACCATAAAAATCAATTTAAAAACATTTATTGTAATTCAATAATCACTTTAGTGAGAAATTTAATACAAACTAACATTTTATTTTTGCATGCTATTAAACATAATTCACCTTCCAGAAATGTATATCATATTTATCCTGTGGCATTTTATTCTAGCTTGCTCACATATCCTGGAATGTACTCAAATTTAGATTGAAAAGGAAAAACTTATAGAAAAATTGGCCTTCTCTCTTCATAATTCCATATTGAGTTTGTAGTAAAGTAAGTTATCAGAACAAAAGTCTTTTAATCTCTCCTTGTGAGGCTTACCCGCTCTCCTTTTTCTTTTTTACCTCCTACCATCATGAAACTACAGATGAAACTCTGGGAAATGAGGAAGAAAAACAGGCAAACAAAAGTCTACATTCTACTAGTAAAGTAACTTTATATATTCCAGATTAAAAAAAAAGGGGGGGGGGTTTGAGGCACTGGAGTGACCAGAGCAAGCAGCAACTGGAGATACATAATCCATGACAGAAAGAAACTACACCAGGTGATACTCACTTACTGTCCAATCTATGAAGCACAGTGTAGTAATAGTTCAAAAAAAAACTTTTATTGTATTCAGGAGTTAGAGGATTCACATTGGGGATCTCATAGCTTGTGGACATTTAGATGGAGAGAACCAGATAAGAAGCAGCAAGGGAATTTTTTAAATGTTTATATAAATTGTGGTTAAATTCTTAAATGACATCTGAACTGCACATATGCAAGAGGTTCTCCTAGGTTCCCATCAGAAACCAACAGCTGGAGGCATTAAAAAGGTTGAACAAAAGTTTTAGCTATTGTTCCTCAACCGCTCAAGGGAGATTAAGTTTATAATTTAAGAGTAGCTAAAGTAATAACCTTCTAAATTGATAATCAAAATTCTTCAGAGAACAATAAGAGAATTAGGTACTCTATGAAACATAATCCACAATTTATAGTGTGCAATGAAAATGAATATATGAAGAAACAAATATGTAGACTCATAGACAAGAGGGAAACATCAGTAGAATTTGATCACAATAAGTGAAAAATGTTAGAAGAAAATGAGTTTTAAGCCATATTATAAATATGTTCAAGAACCTATAGTAAAATACAGTCATAATGAGTAATAGACTGAGAAGCATCACAGATTTAAAAAATTTATAAACAAAATTTTTTAGCATGAAAACTATAACATAGAAAGTGAAAAATCCACTGCATGAGCTTAAGAGCAGATTGGAAAAAGTAAAAGAAAGTTCTGATAACCTAGAAGATAAATTAATAGAAATTATCTGCTATGACAGATAAAAAAGATTGCAATAAAGTGATCATGTCTTTAGTTACTTGTGGAAAAATATCAATGTTATACCACATGTGTAATTGGACTTCTTGTAGAAAAGGAGAGAATGAGACAAAAGCAATAGAAATATGAGTGGTTTAAGATTTCTCACCATTGATGAAAAGTCTAAATGTATAATTCCAAGAAATTCAATAAATTTATAACAGTAACTAAAAGGCACACCCATGAACAATGTAGACAAATCGTTGGAAACCAAATAAAATAAAATCCTGTTTATTATTTTTAAATGAATTAAATTTTCAAAGTTCATTTTAACTTTGAATGTGTTAAACATGGATAGATATAATTCATATAAATAAAAGCTCTTTGCAGTCCTCAAAAAAAAAAATTTTGACACAAATCTGAGGCATTCATATATGCCA
>CAUYSK010125345.1:0-17913 GCA_963575035.1 Avahi laniger | reverse complement strand
TGACTTCTTTTTTTTTTTCTTTGTGACAGAGTCTCACTGTTTTGCCCGGGCTAGAGTGAGTGCCGTGGCATCATCCTAGCTCACAGCAACCTCAAACTCCTGGGCTCAAGCCATCCTCCTGCCTCAGCCTCCTGAGTAGCTGGGACTACAGGCATGCGCTGCCATGCCCGGCTAATTTTTTCTATATATTTTTAGTTGTCCAATTAATTTCTTTCTAATTTTAGTGGAGACGGGGTCTCGCTCTTGCTCAGGCTGGTTTGGAACTCCTAAGCTTGAACAATCCACCCGCCTCGGCCTCCCAGAGAGCTAGGATTACAGGCGTGAGCCACCCGCCCGGCCCTACATTGACACTTGATCTCAATTCCAACTCTACCTACCCCTTAACTCTCTCTTCCCTTTCATATTCATATTTTTCAATAGCATTTTATATGTTCATTGCCTTTATTCTCTCATTTTTTCTTTTCTTTTCAACCTACTGAAATATGACTTATGCTTTAATCAGGACAGCAGAGAAATCCAGTGTTTATCAGAGCTCATCTTTCTTATTTTCTTGGTAGGATTTCACACTGCCAATGTCTACCTTAATGTACTCTCTCTCTCTTTTTTCTTTGAATGTAGTTTATTTTCAGATTGGATTATGGCATAATGAAAAGGGCTCCCCTGGTCCTGGTGAAGAAATCTGGGTTTTAAGACTCTATCCTTTCATTCATTAATGGGTTTGTCTACTCTCTTTTCTTGACCTCTGTGACAAACCAGTCTCTTAGCTTTCCCTTCTAACTCCTACTCCACTCCTCATGCTCCTTTGTGGGCTCATCCTCCTCTTTTTGACTTTTTTGACAGTGCTTGCCAAGGTTTGGTCTCAGGCTGTACCATTCTCACTTTATTCATTCTCTGAGAGTACTCATGTTCACACCATGGCCTAGTTAGCATGCATTGATGACTCTCAAATTTGTATCTTTAGCCCAGGCCTCTCTCTGGGCTCCAGTCTCGTACATCACCTAAGTATTGAACATTTCTATGTGGATGAATAATTGGCAACTGCAACTCCACATGTCTAACGTGGAACTTGCAATCTTCTTGCATAACTTGATGCTATTCAGCTTTCATATTTTGCTGAATGGCATAATCATCAATTTGACGCTGAAAGCCATAAATCTGAGATTTAGCCCTACAACTTTCCTATTGTTCATTCCCAGGCACAATAAAACACACAATTCTATAAACTTTAACTCCACTGAATCTATCCACCTATTTCCACGCCTACTGTCAGTACCTGGGTTAAACTTAAGGTCCTCTCTTGACAGAATTATCACAATTGTATCCTGACCCTCATTTGCTCACAAACTCTTCCAGTACATTTTTATCACTGTACTCAGTGTATTAACTTAAAAGTAGAAGTCTGATGGGGCCATCATCTATTTTAGGACCCACCATTGACTTATCATTACTTTTCCCTAAAATTCACATCCTTAACAAGTTCTACAAGGTATTATCTGATCTGGCTGAGAAATAAATCATAAGCCATCGGCTGGTAAATTAATGAATCCATAAAGTTCAAGCAAACTGCAGGTGTAATACCTTCAGTGATAAGAGAGTTTTCAAAAAACCAAAATGGCTGAAGAGAGTTAGCTCCAAACATCTGCCAGCTCAGAGAGTACTGAAGGCAAAGCATTAGGTCAGTAAAATTCAAGAAATCATTTTCCTCCTTCTATCTCTTTACACCCTCTACTTTTTTCTTTTCCCTTCTTTTACAGTGACTTAAATCAGAAACTGTAGCTAGCAAAGATGTAGAAGAGTGGTCAAGTAAAGCAAGTATAACTACCCCCTTTCTACTGTTGGTAGTGAGGCTGCAATAAAACCAGTAAGGCCACACATGCATGAACTCAGATTGAAAGGACCCAAAATGTGCCAAAGAGGTTACAAATAAATCATTATGGACAAATAACAGTAAAATTTAGTAATATAGAAAACAAAGGGAACATTCTAAAATTTTCCAACAAGAAATGGCAGATCATTAACAAGGAAAACCATCATAGAAAGATTCTTAAAGAGGCAATATAAGACAGTACCTAATCTCCTGAATCTAGGCTCTGTCAAGCATTAGATCTACAACATTAAACAACATATTTAACTTCTCCATAGCTCAGCTTCCTTGTTTATATAAAATATAGAACACAGTAATTTCTATGTCATAATATTTTGGGGAGTACTAAATATATTAGAATATGTAAAAGTCATAAAAATATGGCCAGACACATAATAGACATTATATGGCTATAAACTATTATTATGCTCAGAATTCTTGGTACAATATTTGATGGAGGAATACAATGGAATAACATTTGCAAAGTCAATGTTAAGTCTTTTTTATATCCATTTGAATAATCATTTAAATATGAGTTAAAAAAAGAAAAATATAATAAATATAAAGAATAATGGAGATTAATATATCAGACATGATATTAATAACACATAATATATTAGAAATTATTATTCATGTTTTATTCAAAATTTATTGATAGACTACTAAATGCCAAATATAATTTTAAGTTCTTTATACATATTAACTAATATAGTACCCACATAAATCCCACGTGGCAAAAAGAGGTTTTCCAAAGGTCACCCAGGTAGATCTGACAGGCAATCAAGAGAGTCACCACTGCAGTAAGCCCTCTTTGTAAGATTTGTAAATGGGAGGCAGGTCTTAAATACAAACCATCTGTCTCTTGTTCCCTTTCTGAGGCTTTGCTCCATGAAAGTTTGTTTATAGATGTTATCTCTGAGAAAGGGTCCTTGAGCATGGTTTCACTGGAGGCAGAGAAACCTTTCTTTTCAGGGAGTTTTTTGATTTTGGTTACCTGTTCTGTTGTGTTCTCTTCTACATAAAAATTCAATTAGTGGTTGAGTCTAATTATGGATTAAACCAAATATTTCATAATAAATCATTGGCACCAGCTAGTTGGCATTCATAAGAAAATGTGTGCAAAACAGAACTTGATTGTTTGTTTTGGCCAAATCATGCATGCATTTCTCCCAATATTTGAATCATATCAAAGAATGACTAAAGATATCAGAAAGTAATATTCACATTAGAAACCTTAAATTTTCACTTGTTAAGAAATAACAACCATTGTACTACCCAGAACCTTAAGCCTATAATGATGAAAGAAAATACTGAAGGAAATGAGGAAAAAAAAAAGTAAAAAAGAGCATGCAGATTCAATGTGGCCAGGTGGCCCAGTCATTCAGATCTAGTTTTGTAGGTCTTGAGTGGAAGCTGTCCCTGTCTTGCAGTTGAAACAAAGCTTTGTAGTAGAAGCTGTCTCTATCCAAGGGCCATTTACTTCTGAAGAAAGAATCTCTAATTTTTAATGAAATTTTATTTACTTTTTTATTTCAGAATATTATGGGGGTACAAATGTCTTGGTTACATGAATTACTTTTATACAGTTTGAGTCAAAGTTATAAGTGTGTCTGTCCATCACCCATATAGTGTGCATTGTACCCATTAGGTGTGAATTTACCTATCTCCTCCTCCCCTCTCCCACCTGCTTGATTTCTGATGAATTTTATTACTATATGTACACATGAGTGTTGATCATTTACTTCCAATTTAATAGTGAGTCCACATGGTGGTTGTTTTTCCATTCTTGCAATATTTCACTGAGGAGGATGGTTTCTAGTTCCATCCTGGTTGTTACAAAAGGTGTAAGTTCACCATTTTTTTTTATGGTGGAGAAATATTCCATGGTATACACACACCACATTTTATTAATCCACTCATGTATTGAGGGGCACTTGGGTTGTTTCCACGTCTTTGCAATTATGAATAGCGCTGCTATAAACGTTCCATGCAAGTGTCTTTTTTTATAAAATATCCTTTTTTCCTTGTAAATACACAGTAGTGAGATTGCTGGATCAAATGGTAGTTCTACTTTTAGTTCTTTGAGGTATCTCCATACTACTTTTCATAGAAGTTGAATTAGTTTGCAGTCCCACCAGGAGTGTATAAGTGATCCTTTCTGTCCGCATCCATGCCAGTGTCTGTTGTTTTGGGACTTTTTGATAAAAGCCATTCTCACTGGAGTTAGGTGATATCTCACTGTAGTTATAATTTGCATTTCTCTGATGATTAGAGACACTGAGCATTTCTTTATATGTTTACAGACCATTAGTCTATCTTCTTTTGAATAGCTTCTGTTCATGTCTTTTGCCCACTTTTTAATGGGGTTATTTGGTGTTTTCTTGCTGATTCTTTTGAGTTCTTAGTAGATTCTGGTTATTAACCTTTTATCAACGAATCCCTAATTTTAAACACTTTAGTGGAATGTCAATCCTATTATTAGTGGGTCAAACCTTCTGTCTTTTTAGCTGGAAGACATGAATCCAAGTATCTATACACTTGAGGTTAACTGTTGCTCTAGCCAAAATTACCTACTATTTTTTCCCAATGTGGTTCCTAGAAATTTTTTCTATGCTGTCTTTTCCAAATGACAAAGTCTCTCTTTTTTAAGTGGTGGAGAGGCTATTTGGGAAAATATAAAGGAAATGCAATTCATACCTGTTGGTGATAAAATTGACTACATGGTGTGAGTCTGTTGTTGTGCTTTGTCATGTCTGACCAAAGTAAGGCAGAGCCCAAGATTAGGGGAGAGGTATCCAAACTTCAAAGGGAGGCCAGTGACAGTAACTTCTTTTTGCTGTCAGAACCATACCTTTCCAGCGAACAAGAGTTTTGTTCCACTTTGGAAATTGGCAAACATTGACTAATATATTCAAAATCTACACCAAGGGGTTGATTGTATGAAACCCATTTGTAAGGGTTCAAAGGTACCCTGACACTGGGTTCTTGCTTATACTCTACCTTTAGTTTTTACCAGGATTATGCTGGTGCAGATGAGACATGCAACCAGACACATTTTTAGCAGCCTGAATAAAATTTTTGCACCAATGTTGACAAACTACAATGACGAAATTGTCCTCTTTGGAGTGGATAATTCCGTGTAAAACGTTTGCAAGTTTCCAACTGAGATCCGCTGGTGATGGCAAGCAGCCATTCTGAAAGTGACAGATTATCTTCATGTGATTTTTTTTTTAACTCTTCCATTCTTCAAAACAAGTGTGATGTCCCAAAGAATATTCTTCTTTAAGTATCTGATGATGTCAGATACAGGGTGAAACAAGGAGAGGGTTTGTAGAGTAGCAGAAGTAGGCACCACTTGAGTGGTTTAACTCTGAGGAAGAGGTTGTGTGAGAGTGGCAAGGCTTTTGGTTGATATTACAGTGGCAGTATCAGAAGTTCACAAGGCCACCGTCTAGTATACAGAGATTTCCCTTGGAGTTTAGGGGTAAATGGGAAATTGAGTGCTTGACATTCTTTTGCAACAGGTTCATTGATTTCCAACTTCTTTTTTTCTTTTTTTTTTTTCCAGTCCTGGTGAACAGGAAGTACCATTTTCTTTCTTTCCCCCGTTAGTGTCACTCAGCAAGGGTTTAGGGGTCTGGCAAAAGAACCATTTTCCATTCCAGCTTTTGCTTGTATATTAAATTCCCCTATTTTGATTTAAGGTCATTTAGAGAAACTGATGCAAGAACTTGGGTTACATCTGCTCCAGGATCTACACATGAATGTTTTCTAAAGATGTGAAAGAGCCTCCCCTAAAGCCCCCAATGCAGTAATCTCTTAGTTTATTTGTTTGTTTGTTTTAGTGCACCAACTTCAAAAATTCTGTCTAATATTTATATCTTTTCTAAATTCCCCTGGTTTTACTATGGAATTTGAAGTTTCTTAAGTCATACTCAAGGTATTCATCCTGCCTTTTCCAACCCATTTTATTGCATATGAGATTCCTAATAACATAAGTCAGTTAATAGAGATCTGGAAAACCAAATTATATGTTCCTAGAACTACTATAAATTGGTCTGTAAAGTTATACCTATCCGGCATAGGCTTTGAAAATGACCCTCAGCTCAGACCACAACCAAGGCTTAAAATCTGCCACAAAGAGCTTATTCTGATTTGGTTAACTTTAAGAACCAATTGAGCCTTCAGTGTTTCTGGTTGGCCAGAAGAAAAGAGAAGCTAGTCTGAGACAATGTTAGGGCAGGGGAAAATGGGGGGCTTCAGGGTGGGAGAAGAGGAATAGTAAGATAACCTATGCTTTTTAGGTTCAAGTTATGATTTGGGACAATCTAAAAATGAGATGGTCTTTCACTTTTTTCATTTGTCTCTTCCATGGAATATTGACTGAAGCACTTGTGGAATCTGACTTTTTATTGTAAGCTTTCTTGCTCCAATCACTGAATGTTTGGGATTTCACTCCCTTTCCATTCAAAGGCACCTCTCAAATGAATAATTTTCTCCTTATGAAAGCTTTCCCAAATGCCCACTGGAATTCTAAATCACTGTTGGTAAATTTAGGCCATTTAGAAAAACAGAACA
Source organism: Avahi laniger (assembly GCA_963575035.1). Classification (NCBI taxonomy): domain Eukaryota; kingdom Metazoa; phylum Chordata; class Mammalia; order Primates; family Indriidae; genus Avahi; species Avahi laniger. The sequence goes on along the minus strand of CAUYSK010125345.1, from coordinate 11,471 downwards.
TATACTGGGTATAGTGTACACATGTAGGAGGCAGAAATTTGGCCAGGAGACATGAACTTGGGTTTAGTCTGAGACAAATGAGTAACAGCCTGGCAATGGTGGGTCGGATTAGTTGTTTGTGCTACCTCATGTCCTGGCCTCCCCAACCTAAGGGCTAGGCAATCTGCAATGGCAAACCTGATAAATCTGTAGTTCTTGGAAGAAGAAAAGTTTGGATAAGGTATCTCTTTCAAAATCGGTGTCTTATAAACAAAACAAGACTTCAGAAAGTTTTATAAGCTTCTGATAAAGTTTATGGCAAAGTTTGTCCAGTGGAGGCCAGCATGAGGAGACGCCTTCTAAGTATCAGCCCCAGGCATGGCTCAGCAAACCGACTTAACAGGGTCTGTGCTTATCCTCTTTCTTATGAACTTCCTGTTACCAACTCCCAAGGGGCAATTATGAAGAAAGCAGTGACAAAAAGTAATGTTGTTAGTAATAAGGCAGATTTCTACTGTGGATAAACGTTTTCAAATCTGATCAAATAATCAAAGGATTCCTGAAAGAAAAATCTTAGGGGACAAAACACACTTACCACTTGGTAGCTTGATGAAAAGAAATTGGAACTGACATCTAATGTGAGACTTACCCCATCACTGCAGTCAGAGAGACTCCAAGCAAGGAGGGTCAAGAAGCCTCTGTGGTTTGCACTGTTTCTGAATTGAGGGCCTCTGGCCTGAGAAGCATGGGAGGATGATCTCAATGGGATCTCCAGGTTGTGGAACTCTCCAAAATATCAGCAGAAAACCTTTAAATAAACGAAAGTTGTATTTAATAGAACTTAATGCAGTAAAGGCACACACCACTTTGACAGAGTCTTAGCAGTGTCTCAGGGTAAGTAAGAGGTAGAACAATTGTAGTGCTTTGGGGTCTGGACTCAAGTAGTTTAAGGTGAGTCTTTCAAAGCGGGAATTTAGTAGGGTTGGGTAAAGTTCATGATACAGTGTTAATAGTTTAGGATGGGTTGATACAGGTGAGTGAGGATCTGGCTAAGTAAATTGTTATTCATAAGTAGGTTGTTTGCCAGAGTGAGAATATTATTGTCTTCAATATATTGATTTGCCAGCATTTCCAGAAGCAAATAGTGAAAGTAATTACTGGTTTGCAGTCTTATCTCTCCCAGTCTAAAGTTTTCCAGAAGAAACAATGAAGTCATGATGACATAAGTGATCTATAGGTTTATCGAAGTCATGTTCATTGATGGTCTCAATCTCAAACCCTATGGTTTTAATATCAGAAAAAGTAAAACTTCAAATAAAAATATCAGGTTACAAAACTAGACATTACATACTAGTAAAAGGAAAATTAGATCAAAATGATATAGCATCGAATTATGTTAAAAATAATGGAAAGCTGGAAACAGAAAAAAAAGTTAATTATTATTGGAGATTTTAACAAGTCGCTCCCAAATAAGATTTGAATATTACAATCAATATGCTCAGACTTAATACCAAAGAAAAAGAGAGTAGGCACAGAATTAGTTGCAATGATCAACCATGTGCATGGCCACAAAGAAAGCCTCAATGCATTTCTAAAATCAACACCATTTATAGTAAAACTAAATATAATAAAATTAAAAACTGATGACAAAAATTCTATGTCTGTAAACTAAAAAAATAATTAAATAACTTTTCAGTTAAAGAAAAAAATCATAAGTTAATTAAGATATATTTACAACTGCTTGCCAAAGAAAACACTACAGGGTCAAAACTGAGGAACATATGTAGAGCAGAATTTAGACCAAAACTTGTATTTTAAAATATGTTCATCAGAAACCAGAAAGAAAAAAAAAATAACTAATCTGAGCATTCAACTAAAAAAGTTTGAAATGGAGCAACAGTAAAACTAAGCAAGCAAGAAGGAAGGAAATAACAAATCAGAAATCAATAAACCTAAGGAAGATGGCCAGAATGGATATTAGAATGCACAGTGGATGTATTATTAATATCATTATTTGCCTTCAAGTACTATCTTCAAAGAAAACAGAAACCCAAAATGTAAAACAGGGAAGAGGTGTTATTCTGGCCAGAGCCCTTCTACCTAACTCTCTTTCTTCGGTTCTCACTGACTGAGGAATAGTTTCTGAAAAGCCACTGTTTTAGAAGCCCTGTTGCAAAACAGGTCTTGCATGAAGCTGGTAATGGACTCACAAACCACTGAAAAGGACTTTCTTCACCTTTAAAATATGCTGGTGGAACAAAGTATTTTCTAGGGGGAAAGAAAGGAAAAAAGTTCTCAGTAACTCTTCTGTATTACCTTTAAGAGGTTCTTCAACAATTACTGCAGGATTGTTTTCAGAGACCATTAATTTTTTTTTTTTACTCAAGTATACTTTTGCTAGCATTTTTTGACTCAAAATATTAATAGTAGTAGTAGTAGGAAGATAGTATTTTAGAGAGGAAAAAAGTTTGTATGTGTTCATACCATATTCAAATAATACAGCAGTTAATATCATGCATTTTCGATACATTGTGAGTTTGTTGATTTTCCAGTCTTCACACAATGCCAGGTCCCTGGGGGGTGGAGATGCCCTGTGGTTCTTGATTTTGGTTGCCTACAAGGATCCTGATGTCCAAGTCTTACCCTAGACCAGTTAAACCAGAATCTCTGAAGGTGCACTCAAACATCTGTATTTCTGAAATCTCCTTTTGTGATTCCAAGGGCAAACAAAGTTAAGGATCATTGTAACAGGAAATGGTTGAAAAGAAACTCCAGCTTCTACTTAAATATTATCCCAGTCTGTCCTTAGCAATTCTCTTTTCACAGCTCTATGAGTGTCGGAAGAGAACATTGGCACATTGATCAAACACGCATAGAGCAGGAAGACAGAAAGAGGACTGGTACACTGCGTCAAGATCCCAAAATGTCTCGACAAGCTGGGTGATGGCCTGAGTCTGACAGAATAGAATTTCATAAAGACAAATAACAAAGCTCCAATCTTGGGCACAGTAAACTAACTCCACAAGTGCAGGGCAATGTAGACGTGACTAAGCAACAGTACTCATGAAACATTCTTGAGAAATTTAGTTCATTTTAAGTGCAGTGTGAGTCAACACTGTGATTTGGCTGCCAGAAAGTAAACTCAGTCCCAGCCTGGGTCAACAAAGGCATAACGTCTGGACAAGGAAGACCCTTTTCTGCACGTTTATTAGAGCACTAAGTACCAAGCTGTGTTCTGAGCAGTATACTTTGTGAACATGGAAAACTTACAGTATGATTAAGGAGGGAAATTGAAGATGTGATACGGGGAAACAAAAAGGGATGCTTAGCTGGGAGGAAAGTTAGCATAGGGAGAACATGACAGTATTCTCAAAATATCTGAGCAACTTTCATATGGAAGAGAGATTAGATTTATCGTGTAAAAAACTCCAGAAGTCAAAAGCAATGGATAGATGGAAGGAAATGCTTTTCAACAGTGTTGATCATCAATAAAGGGAAGGGACAGCCACACAGAGTGGAGGGTTCCTTGTCTCTGGAGGTATTTAAGCCTTCAAGTAAACGCTGGGTGAGGAGTTCAAATCTCCTAGACAGTCACCTCTCCATCTAAGACTTCATGAACCCATAAGATCATTGTATTTAAAAGTACTTTGGGAGTAAAGGGGAGACTTTTCACATTCTGCACCCTTAGCTTGGCGCTCTGCAACCTGCCCTCCCCGCCTCAGGGAGGCAGCCAATGCCAGGAGCACCACAACTGAGACCCTGAGTGCTTTTCCAACAGGCAACTGCAGTCACTTTTCTTCAGATGTCACTTCCTTTGTACAATGTTCAGCACTCATTTCTCTTTATCACCCCCTTTTTTCGTACAAACCCAACTTCCTGCAGGAACCGATTCTGTGTCTCTTTACTTCTTATGAAGATTCTGGACCTTCTCCCCGTCTGCCAGAGAAGTTTAGGATTCCACAGGGATCACTAGCATCCACCCGATAGCCTGCACTCTCAGAACCGTGGTTCCTGCTTCCCCATGCCGCTCTAAGTTACCCACACACGGGACAGTGGGGACCCTTCCAAGCTCCCGTCGGGGTCCCCGCCACAGTGCTGACCTTCTCTTGGAACTTTACAACTCCCGGCTTGTTTCCAAACTTTGAGCCGGGTGCTGCGGGCGAGGCGTGCCGGGAGTAGGACCGGAGCCCCGGAGCCGCCAAGGACAAAGGGTCGGCTCCCTCCTGCCCCCGTACCCACCTTCTCCCCGCTCCTACTGTGCCAAGCGCGGCAACGTCCCCGCCGCCGGCCGCCGCTCCCGGGAGGGAGGGGGCGGGGAGGGAGCGCAGGGCAGGGGACCGGGAGGTGGCGCCGCCCGGGAGGAGGCAAGGGAAGCGGGGCGCTGCAGGGCGAGCTTCCGAGGGAAAGTGAGAGGGGAGGGCGGCCGCGCTCGGCACGCTCCCTCCCTCGGCCGCTTTCTCTCACATAAGCGCAGCAGAGGGCGCGTCAGCCATGCCCTGCCCCTGCGCCCGCCGCCGCCGCCGCTCAGCCCCGCGCGCAGGAGGCTCCAGCGCCGCGGAGCTCCCGGGCGCCGCCGCCGCCCGCCCCCGGCGCCGCCGCCACCGCCCCTGCGGCAGCTCCCGCTGCCCGGCCTGTTCCTCTGCGGGGAAGGGGCGGAGGAGGGGGACGAGGGCTCGGTGGGCTCGGAGGGGCTGCCCGTCGCGGGCGTTCTCGGCTTCCCCCCTCTTTCCAGAAAGCCAAACAACGCGCACCGAGGAGCCGTCCTCCCTCGGCCTCGCCTCACCTCGCCGGCTCCGCGTGAGGGGAGCTCGGACGTCCGGTTTCCTGTGAGGCTTTTACCTGACGCCCGCTGCCTGCCCCAGGCACTTGCAAAGTTGGGAACGCGGAGCCCCGGACGCGCTTCGCCCAGCGGGGGTCACCGGGAGGAGCTCGGGGCAAGGGGCCGAGGAGGGGACCGCAGCCTCGCAGGGGCGCCCGCGCCCCGGCCCTGCCCCCACAGCGGACCGGCGTCCCCGCGCCGGCCCTTCCACCATGCACTTGCTGGGCTGCTTCTCTCTGGCGTGTTCCCTGCTCGCCGCTGCGCTGCTCCCGAGTGCGCGCGAGGCGCCCGCCGCCGCCGCCGCCTTCGAGTCCGGACTCGGCTTCTCCGACGCGGAGCCCGACGCGGGCGAGGCCCAGGTAGGTGTGCGGGGGGCCGCGGCGCGGGCTGCGCGCGTGGGTTCGCGGCGGGCTGGAGACCCGCGCGGGGGGAGTACGTGCGTGTTCAACCTTGTGCACGCTGCTCCCGAAGTTACTGAGCTCAGCGCACGCTTCCTCGGAGAGAAGTTTTCTGGTTTTGAGTAGAAAGTTATTACTAGACAGAAAGCGGGGCCCAGAGAGGTCCTAATGACAGAGATCACGTAACCTATTTCAGAGCGGTCTCCGCCGCTGCCACGAGGGGGTACTGAACCCTGCCCAGTTAGCCGGGCTCAGGAGAGCCTGAGTCCGCGCTGGTGGGGAATGTTCTTTTCTGCCCCTAGCTGATGAGTGGGACTCCAAACAGCTCCTGAGGCAAGGATGACCGGTCAACCGAGGCTTAATTTCCTGAGGCTTCATAGCATAGGGAACACCAGGCGTTGTGCGCTATTTTAGAAAAAGGGGAAGGGAATTTAGTGACCGCGCTTGAGGGTTGTAAGACTTCAGTTCACTTGAAGTTGGACAGACTTGAGATGTAACAACAGATTAGAGTCATTTAGATCATAACCTAAAAAAACAAGGCAAGGCTTTTCTTTTCTAACTTGATAAACTCTACATTTCTAAAAATCTCATCATGAGATACAGAAAACTGAGGGTTTTTTTGTTTGAGGATATTTTGTTTTGTTTTGCTTTTAAATAAGAGGTGTTTATCCTTTGCCTAAAAATGTTGCTAAGATACATACTTTTGAGGCATTCTGATTTTCAAAAAGGAATTATCATGTTTGTGCCTACTTATTGGCTCTTCTAAAAGAATATGTATGTACCTAAAAGTTCGTATCTGACATAAGGATGTAGAGTAGAGTATGCTTAAGGAGTTCCTGAACTCCTGAAGAAGTTACATTCGACCATGAGACATCACAGTTCAAACACTTGCAGTACCCCTTGCTGGAACTAGACAGTAGTGGTTTATTTCAACTGACTGTAAGCAGAGAAGTACCAGTGGGGTGTTACCTCAACTTGCAGTTGACTTTGTGTACACATACTCAATGTGTAGAAATTAAATTGCCTTCCCAGTTATATTTTGAAATACACTTTAAGATTGAGAAGACTAATTGTTAAAAATCAAACTGACTACCTTTGTATTTAAATTTTAGGGAAAAATTAAAATATTGGAATTTGTAATTCAATATAGAGGTTAATGAAAAACCTTTTGAGAAAAAAACAATATATATTAAGTTGCAGAACAGAGTGCATTATGTGAATTGTAAAATAATTTTCAGTGCAGAGATTTACATTGCTATAACTACAGTGATGTGAATATCTTTATCCTTAAAATATGTCGAAAATGGAGCACTGGACCCAGCGACACTTCCTGTAATCTGGGTCCTTGAATTTTGCTTTACCTATTCACTTTCTGTTTCTGCAAAGTCAAACTAGTAAGAATGTGACTTAGTAAGGCAACACCTCTCTATTGCCTGTGGCAACTTTGGCTTACAGTAAGAAAGTGGGAAGCAGGAAATAAACTGACAAGCATTTCCTGATAAGCCAATTGGCTGTATGAGAGTCATTCACTGCTGGATCAGTCCTGAATGTATGTGCCCTTGCGTGCACTTACGTGTCTGTTATATAGAGGTGCGGGATTGGAGAATATAAAGTTAATTTATTTTTAATGTTCAAAATTGTCATCATTAGCAATGTAATCAAATATTCTCCATGCCATCAAAATCTCTAGACATTTTTGTTTGCAAATGTTGCTTTTCATATTTAACCATCTTTTATACTCTGTATGGTGAATATGAGTTGATGTTCTATACATAATATGGGTTCTTTCCCCACGTGATGAAACATCATTTTAAGTCTCCGAGTTCCATTGACCACAAGGCAGTGTATTATTGCTGCGCTAAAGTGTTACCCAATGAGTGAATAGAGCCTTCACAGGGCATGTGTCATTAACGCCTTCAGTGAAACTGCTATGTCCTTGTTATGAAGCTTGCCGTGCAACTGCTAAGAGACTAATCCAAAGACTCCATGTCTCTCCCTAGTGGCCTATACAAGCACCTCATTTTTAGGTTTAAGCAGTAGAGAAGAACTCTGGAGGAACCAATGGCTAATTTTCTATGAACCACATAAACCCCAAGAAGGTATTTCAGAAGGTAAATAGAAGATGCTAAATATACATAATCCAAATAGATGCAAATTTTTGGTAATTTGCACTTAGGTTAGTTTTGTTTTTTTAATATTTTAAAAATACGGAAGATCTCACAAGCTATGAACCAAGGTTAGTCATCCCAACTTTCACCCCACACCCAAAGCCATACAAGAGATTGGAAATGAAATCACAAATGGAATCAAGATCTTCTTAATCCTCGACTTATATTTGCATTTAGTAGGTTCCTTTTTCTAGTTATTTGTGGTTGTATGACTTAACTGAAAAGTCCTAACATGTTTCTTTGAAGGATGTTAACACAAACAAGCCAATGTCAGAAAAGTAAGGCTTGCAGAGGTAAAATTAACTGAACGGGGAAACCAGAGATGGCAAGTCCACAGTTGTTATGTTTACAGTTTTCCTTAGAATATATGATTCAGCATATTTCTCAACCTCCTCTCTTATAAGAAAGAGATTTCTGACATTACTCTGAGTGATGCTGGCCATGTATGGCTTTAGACACAAAGCTCAATTCATCTTTCATTTTGGTTTCCACTTCTTTGTATTCTTTCTTGTGAACTATGAATACCTGATTGGTAGCCATTGTTCAGAAGACAATTATCATCAAAATTACTTTAGGCCAGTGCCATGGCTCACGCTTGTAATCCTAGCACTCTGGGAGGCCGAGGTTGGCGGATCCTTTGAGCTCAGGAGTTTGAGACCAGCCTGAGCAACAGCGAGACCCCATCTCTACTATAAATAGAAAGAAATTGGCCAAACAACTAAAAAAAAAATGGAAAAAAATTACCTGGGCACGGTGGCATGTGCCTGCAGTCCCAGCTACTCGGGAGGCTGAGGCAGGAGGATCACTTGAGCCCAGTAGTCTGAGGTTGCTGTGAGCTAGGCTGACACGGCACTCACTCTAGCCCGGGCAAAAAAAAGCGAGATTCTGTCTCAAAAAAAAAAAAAAATTACTTTACAGGAAGTAGTTAGTTACTGATCTCAGTGACATATTTTTAAGACCAGTAGATCTCTATTCCTGTCCTTTTAAGTTGAGCTGACAAGGGTGGAGGGTGGTGGATTTGGGAGATTGTTTTCTGGACTTCCAGTTCTGGGCTGTTGAGAGGGAGGGAGTTCCTGGCCTCCTTGTTACCTCCATGCATCCAACCTGGAATGCTGTGTCTCAGCTTTTGGGACAGAGGAGCTAGCATGAGAGTAATTAGGGTTTCCTGTATATCCTTCCCCGATCCCCCCACCCTACCGCTGTTCTTGCCTTTGTCAGGTCTACAGAGAGAAAGAATAATTATCAGCCATGTCCTGAGCACCTGGGTGTGCCATGGACTTTACTAAGAATGTTACAAGTAATTTTATTTTGTTTTTGATTACACCTCCATGAGATGAATATTATTCTTTTCATTAGGAATGATGAACCTAAAATTCAGATGACTTAACCAGTAACAACAACAGGCTCTTTTCCCCCCTTTTTTCTTTTTTAAACACTTTTGTAGTATATACAGAGAGTCGCTGACTTACAATGCTTTGATTTAGGATTTTTGACACTGCAGTGGTGCAAAAGCAATACAAATTCAGTAGAAACCAAACTTCACATTTTGAATTTTGATCTTTTCCTGGGCTAGCAATGTGCAGTAAGATACTTTCTCTCCATGCTGGATAGGACAGTGAGCCTCAGCCGGTCAGCCATGCGATCACTAAACAACCAGTACTCTACAGCATATTAAATGCAGTTTTGACTTACCTATACAATGGATTTATTGGGATGTAGCCCCATCCTAAGTCGAGGAGCATATGTATTTTAGAGAAGTGTGCTCATGGATTTGGGCCTTTGGGGTTTGTGTATGACCCACGATCCATACTCCTCTCAGTCCTTCTGCTGTTCTCCTCAGCCCCTTGTAGCAGTGTGCAAGAAGGTGAGGAGAAGCACTGCATTTGAGTTTGCAGTTATGGCCACTTTGTTGCATTTATTTAGATCTCAGTTCCTCACAGTGGGACAAACTGAAATAAACATGGACTTTCTTCCAGACTTTACCACATGGTATCCCTTTGACTAAATGACCCAATGACATAAATGACCCTATCCATAGTAGTAATAGTATCGTTAGAACGACTGCTTAGCTACGGGCTTAACAAAAATTTCTGACAGTTTTTCTAAGTTGTGTTAATGTGACTTCAGTGAAAGATTGTGATTTTACCTATGCCAAACGACCTTTCACATATAAATGGATTTCCAAAGAACAAGCTTTAGTTGGCAGAACCACTATACCTCCTCCTACTTCTGAACATACATTGTTTAACCTTTCACCAGTTACATTATTCCTGGTAGATATACATTCTATAAATATTATATAGGCCCACCTTTTGTTACAGACACATATTTGTAAGTTCAGATTTGTATAAATTGTGAAATTAAGGTATCACTGATTTTTTTCATGTTAGAAAAAACAGGTATAGCAGAGAACATTAAACATGGAGGGATGCTAATGTGTTTGATTTAAAATGTAATTCTAAAATTTACTGTAAATATTTTAGATTTGTCCATGTAATTGTTTCTTCTGAAATTTACCCCTGAAAATTGTTCAGCTGGTTCCTATCCTCAATTGATTTTTTGGTCAGAGTTTATATTTAACCACTAGAGAACTGAAATTGTTTTTATTTAATTTGCTTTATTGGGCATCCATCATAGAATCAATCAAATAGGTACCTTAACGTACCTTTTTGCTGATGAATTCTTACAGTTTCCTTGAACTAATAGTGCCCTAGTGGCTTATCAAGCTTTAGAAAGGGTCCACGATCCTTATGTTGCAGTTTTGAAATCTAAAAGCTCGTTTTTATAAATTATTTTGTGCTATAACCCTAATCTGAACTGACATAAATTTATTTCTTGTCACTATTTATTCTCTAAGTTCAAATATTTCCAAACTCCACTGAAGAAATAGTAACGTATTTATTCATGAGATGCTGCCATATATCCTGCTTGTTGTTGTGGAGGGGATGAAGTTGATGTGAATATTAAAATGTAAACACACTGTGTTTCCTGCAAAATTCTGCCGTCTGAGACTCATGCAATTCCAAGGGCTCAAGGTAAAGGGTGGGATGGTAGCACCGTTCTTTTCAAAAGGCCGTCCTCAATTGACTTATTGCCTTGGAGGCTGCCTGGAAGAGGCAGGGAAAGGAAACTGAGGAATTCAAGAAGGAGGCCATGTGGCTACTCCTAAACCCACTTTGCCAACTAGTACCAGATTTATATACTTTTAAATCCAAGTTCTTATATATAAATTTACTTCAATTCAGGACCATTTTAATCAATTCTCACTAGGGGCAGCTTCAATTCTAAGCAGGCAATTACAGTTCAGTGAGTGATGCAAAAAAATGTAGAGTGAGTGATTCTTGTCTATAACAAGGTTGCAATCATTTTTGAAAAACAAGAAATTTACTCATTAAAAATACCAGAAATGAATTAAACTATAAATCCAGACAATATAAGAGATTTTTCAAGAGAGTTTACTATCAGCTGTTGGGTAGGCTTCTAGGCATTGCATTGGCAGGCCTGGGCAAGATGGCACTGTAGGAGATCAAATGTGAAAAATGAGAAGATGCTAATTACATAAATGGGGGAGGGGGGAATATTTTGGATACTGAAGAGTTGCAGCAAAGTACAGAGGTAATAGTCAGGGATACCTTGGGGAACTGGGAGCAGACTCCCTTGGCTCAAGAGTTAAAAGCTTTAAGGGAAATAGAGGGAAATAAGGTGGAAAGTATGAGAATCCAAAGAACAAGTCCTGAGTTTGGGTTGAAAGCCATAGAAGCCACTAGAGATTCTTGATGGGTGTGCTGCAAGTGGCATTTTAAGAATCTTAATCTGGCATCGTTGCACAATGTTTAAAGAAGCAACTGGAAGCTAGTTGAAGCTTCTCAGAAGCCATTTCCAAAGGCAGGGTTTCTTACGGTGTTTGGCCATGACTGTGCCCTTCTCATTCTGGTGGTTGCCCATATACCGTATTTGAACTCCTCTGTGTACTCCCGATCACTGATGCTGATGATGGTGATTACGTTTGACTTATGTAACCCCATGTCACTGTGCTCTCTGGACGCATTTATAAAATTATAGAAACAGATATCTTTGCTATTATAGTTTACATTCCAAATAGAGCAA
>CAUYSK010125342.1:0-83079 GCA_963575035.1 Avahi laniger | reverse complement strand
AGATGGCAGCTTGTGATGCTTTCCTATCTACCCCACATCTGGGTTATAGCATTTCTTGCCTCAACAAACTCTGTGAGGGTAGAATGATTTAATTGCTTCAGCCAATAAAAGTACTTTTCTGCCACCAAAGCAAGTAATCATCGCTTCTCTAATTCTCTGATACCCTGGTAGGAACAAAAGCCAGTGTTAGCTCTCTCAGACATGGAACCAGTCTTCCATATTTCAAAAATATTTATGTGGTTTCTGCTTTTGGACAGAAAGGGGTTAACAGGGACTGGATATGCTCTTGTACCTTAAACAACTAAAAAAAGGTCAAAATATAAGAAATCATGATGTTTAAATCTGAGAGAGAACAATCAAAGTAAGTAAAATCAATAATTTTCCCAGCTACTTGTCTGGAAATAGTTTCCTAGGAGGGCCACAAGAATGGGGAAACCAAACTGAGCTCATCAGATTCCCTGAGTTAAAGAAATAAGCCAGGAGCCTGGGAGAGGCCAAAGGAAGCTAGAGTTCTCAGGACAGAGTGCAGGATAGAGAGAGCTCCACGTAGAGCCCTCAGAGATCTGCAGTGAGTCTGCATTTAATTACTGACCAGCAAAATATGTCAAGAAACTACTCAAGAATGGGGGAAAAACCCCACCAAAAGAAGCAGAGGGAACAATCCTCAGGGCTAACTAAAGGCTGAGAATAGTTTGAATTTCTACCAGCCAAAGAGGTAAACTTCATAATTCAAAGTACATTGAGTAGAGTGCCAAAGAGTGTTGTCTTAGGAGTAGAGCAAAATTAGTCCTAGCTTAAAGACATTTCTGGACCCATATAACATAAGCATAAATGCAACCTGGAAAGAATGAAATAGTTTACAAGTAACTACACACCATAATAAAGCTCAAGAACATTTATAGAAATACAAAAATAACTAGTACGAAGCAAAGTAAAATTTATAATGTTGGCGTTGGATCAAAAATTACTAGATATGCAAAGAAGCAAAAATAAAGACCGTAATGTTGAGGAAAAATCAATTAGTAGACACTAACCCTGAAATGGAACAGATGATGGAATTGGTAGAAGAGGACTTTAAAACAGTTATTATAATTGTATCCCATGTGTTAAAAAAAATACTAGAGGAATGATTGAACACATTAAATAAATATATGGAAGATATTTTTAAAGAAGACCTGAACTAAACTTTTAGAAATGAAAAATAAAATTTCTAAACTAAAACATTCAATGCAAAGAATTAGCAGTATATTAGAAACTACAGAATAAAAATTGGTGAACTTCATCTTGGTAGGCCAAGGCAGGAGGACTGCCCGAGGCCAGGAGTTTGAAACCAGCCTCAGCAACACTGGGCGACTCTGTCTCTACAAAAATAGAAAAATTAGCTGAGCATGGTGGCACATAACTGTAGTCCCAGTTACTTGGGAGGCTGAGGCAGGAGGATCACTTAAGCCCGGGAGTGGGAGGCTGCAGTGAGCTATGATGAAGCCACCCGCACTCTAGCCTGGGCAACAGAGTGAGACCCTGTCTCATTAAACTAACAGACAAACAAACAAACATGGTGAACTTGAAGGCATAGAAATAGAAATTATCCACAGTTAACCACAGAGAGAAAACGACTGAAAAAAACCAACCCGGAGCATCAGTGAGGTGTGGGACAGCTTCAAACAGGCTACTGTACATGCAATTAGAGCCCAAGGTGAAGAGGAGAGGAGGGAAAGGGTAGAAAATATTTGAAGAAATAACTGATAAAGTCCCAAATTGATGAGAAATGTAAATCCAAAGTTCTAAATATTCAAAGATGCTAAGAAAAAGAAATGTGACGAAAACTACTGCAAGGCACCTCAGAATGAAATTACTTATAAACAGTTATTTTAAAAAAGAGTATCTTAAAAGCTATTGGAGGAAAAAAGACACTGCTATGGTTGAAATGTTTGTCTCCCAAACCTCATGTTGAAATTGGATCCCCAATGTTGGAAATGGGGCTTAATGGGAGGAGTTTGTGTCATGAGGGTGGATCCTTCATGAGTAGATTAATGCTCTCCTCCTGGGTGAATTCTGACTCTATTAGTTCCCAGGAGAGCTGGTGGTTAAATAGAGCCTCACATGTCCCTCCACCCCCCAACCCTTGCTTCCTCTCTTGCCATGTGATTGTTGTAAAAATAATAAAGGAATAGAAATTCTTTTTAAGTCCACATACATTTACCAAGATAGCCATAATTTGAATATTAATAGATACTTTACCAAAAAAGTTGTATGAATGGCAAATAGCTACATGAAAGAAATGTTCAATATTTACTAGTCATTAGCAAAATCAAATTTAAAACACAATGGGATGCTAACATATACACAATAGAAGGCTAAATTTTAAAGATTGAACATATCAAATGTTGATGAGGAGGTGGAACAAATGTTTGTAATGGAAAGCCTTTAGAATGTTTAAAGGAGGAGAGAAATGTGATGTGATTTATGTCTTAAACAATCAATAAATTATAGCCATTGTATCGTAATGATAATTATAATTGATACAGATTGTTCAACAATCCCTTTGAGTTCTACAACTGATCTAAGTTGAGTGAAATGACAAAATAGTCATGATTCAACATGTTCAGATGGTTGACATGCATGAAAGATGAAAATCTAGAAATAGTAATTTGATATTTCGAATCTGTGTGCTGACCATGCTATGGAAAGAATTAATAATCTCTAAGAGTTAAAATTGGTCTTATGACTATGTAAGCTGCAGTTTCATTTCTGGATATTTATAAAATGTCTGTGAAAGATTCTTTTATATCCCTTAGAGGAGTATTTAGACTAATTCAAAGTTTTACAAGCAGTAGTAATAGCTTATTGGCTTCCATTTGGCATAATAACACAATAGTGATTATTTGGGGGAATTATTTCAGTGTATTTAATTTTCCTTACATTTCACCTACAGCTTAATAAGGAAAACTTGGTAATGTTCTTGTCTACCTCATAATAGAGCTTAAAAGAAGTTAGAGAGGATTTAAAGTAAACCAGACAATGGGTGTTAACAGGAAATCGAATATATTCGATGCTTTATTTTTTTATTTCCTTTGTTGTCTTTTGAAAGATTATGGGTGAGGTTGGGCTGCATTTTCTGCACACAGATGCTGAAGTTCTATTGTGCTAATGAGATAATGAGAAAAAAGAAAAAAGCTTGGTTTACTTAATGCAAAGAATGCCATCCATGTCATTTTTATCCAATGTATATTCATCAAGCACCTTCTATGTGACAAACATTGATCTGGAAAGTAGGGATTCAGCAGTAAATAGAGCAGGGAAATTCTCTGCTTTAAGAAACTTACATTCTAGTGAGAAATGCAGAGGATAAAGAAATAAACAAATACATATCTCAGGTAAAGACATGTGCTATAGAACACATGGAAGGGAACAGGGGAAAAGGGAGTGCTTCCGTGTAGGCTGGGGTACCTGTGGGTAGTGCTATCACAGAGTGGCTAAAGAAGGCTTTTCTCAGGTGAGGACATTTGGGCCAAGTCTTGAAGAAAGTGAGGGAAGGAGCTATGCAGATTATTTTCCAGTCTGAAGACACAACAAGTACATAGCCCCTGGGAACCATGTTTAGTCTCTTTGAATAGCAGGAAGGGAAATATGTATGACTAGTAAAGAGAGAATGTGGAGGAGAGTAGTTGGAGAAATTATCAGGGTGGGAGCAGATCATAGAGCACCATGAAAGTTCTTGGGACTTTACTCTGAGTGAGTCTGGATGCCATTGCAGGGCTCTGAACAGAAGAGGGACATGATCCTACTTACATTTTAAAAGAATTTCTCTGACAGATGAGCTACTATAGGGAGACACAGATAAAAGCAGGAAGACTTCCTGGTGGACTTTGCAGTAACCTAAAAGACAAATGATGTAGGGAAAGAAGTGAGTTAGTTATAACTGATTGCCTAACAGATTAGATGTGGGGTGTGAGAAAAAAGGAGTCAAGGATCATTCCACATTTAGGACAGAGCATCTACAGGGAGAAAATAGAAATTAACTGTGGAAGAAATAAGGTTGGAAGTAGCAAATTAGAAGTTCATTTGGAACATGTAAAATTTGTGATCTTACAGACATCTGTATTGGATCGAGTTATGAGCCCTTTAGAGCAGCATAGTCTAGCACGTTTACCTTTTGATGGTAATACACCAAGAATAACTTGAGCCATGCACAGTGGCTCATGCCTGTAATCCCAGCACTTCGGGAGGCTGAGACAGGAGGATTGCTTGAGGCCAAGAATTTGAGACCAGCTTGGGCAACATAGCAAGACCCTGTTTCCAGAAACAAACAAACCAACAAACAAAGAATGATTTGACCTATTTCTACAGTCTTGGTGCCAGGTCACCATTACCGCTGATACCATTACAGACCATAACATCCTAGCAGCAGTGTGTTCGGGGTCTTTCAAATTTCAAATTTCAGCTAGCATATCTCAACAGAGTGTCACCTATTGTCCATGCCTATTGTCTCCTCCAAGGGGGCTTCTCTGTAGACAACATGATACTGAAGGTCCCTCATCTTTCCCACACATATGGCAGCTGTAAGTAGGGAGTGGTGAAGGCCTATGGGTTGAATTGTTGACCAAAGAGAGACAGGAACTGGTGAACATATTCTTCCACCTTTCTCCATGGACACATGGTCCTGAAATACCAAAGAATTCCAAAGAACTGAACAATTAATCCCACTTAGAAGTAGTTAGCTAAGGCTGGGCGTGGGCCTGCAGTCCTGGCTACTTAGGAGGCTGAGGCTGAAGGATCAAGGCTGCAAGTGAGCTACAGTCAAGCCCACTGCACTCCAGCACTCCAGCCTGGGTGACAGAGTGAGACTGTGTCTCCCTAAAAAAAAAAAAATATATATATATATATATATGTAGTAGTAAGCTCCATGATGCATCCTTATTTTGGTTCTCCCTAATTTCCTTCTTCACTTTTTTTATCCCTCATTCTTTATCTCTGGGATAGTATTCCATGATAAATTTAATAAAATGGAAACACCCTTCATCAAGCTGAGACAAAATCCAGGTGGAAATTTCTAATAAGCAACTGGATAGACAAATCTGGAGTTCA
Organism: Avahi laniger; assembly: GCA_963575035.1. NCBI lineage: Eukaryota > Metazoa > Chordata > Mammalia > Primates > Indriidae > Avahi > Avahi laniger. Next base: position 77,991 of record CAUYSK010125342.1, on the reverse strand, counting down.
GGAAAGAGATCTGGAATATAAATTTGGGAGCTCAGAATATTAATGAAATTTAAAGATAGTGAATTAGATGAGAACACCTAGAGAATGAGTGTAGATAAAGAAGATGTCTGATGCCTGAGAGTTAGACACGTCATCATTTGAAGTTAGAAGATGAGGAAATACAGCAAGGGAGCCTTAGGAGGAGTAGCCATTAAGGTAAAAGGAAAACCAGGAGAATGTGTGGTGTCCTAGAATCCGAGTGATGAAAGTGTCTCAAGGAGGAGAATGTGATCAACTACGTCAAATGGTGCTGAGAGGTTGAATAAGATAAAGATTGAGTTTTGACCATTGAAGCTGTCAACATGGTCATCATTACTTTCTTGGTAAGAGTTTATTTGCCGGGGTATTGGGGAAAATCCAGACTGGAGTGGGTTCAGGTAGGAATGAGAATATGAGAAGTAGATTCAATGAGTACAGTTAACTCTTCCAAAGTCCTTTTTTCTCTAATCTCTTTCATTCATTCCCTTATGACTATAACCAGGTTAAATGCATTAAATACCATATGTATATCGAAAATGCCCAAATACATATCTTCAGCCCAGATCTCTTAACTTTATTTCCAAAATTATATATCCAAATACTCTCTTGATATCTCCATTTGGATTTCTAATAGATATCACACATTTAATGTATCCAAAACAGACTCCTGAACTCCTCATATTTTCCTTCAAAACCTTCTTTTCCTTCTTTCACATCTCACTTACAGGAAACTTCATTCTTTCAGACTTCATGTCCAAAAATCCTGGAGTCCTCTATGACTCCTTTCTCTCTACAAACCTGATATTCAATTTGTCAATAAATACTACTTAATATTGCAACCCCCACCCTGGTTCTTGGAGTTATCCTTCTTTCTATATAGTACTTAGCATTTTCTAATATATTTATAATTAATTTATTATACTAATTGGCTGTCTTATTCAAGTAGAATGTAAATTCTTTTGACAGACATTTTTATCTCATTTGTTCACTGTTGTTTCTCTAAAGCCTAGAATACTACTTGGTATATAATAGAAACTCAAAGCATATTCAAGGAGTGAATAAACATTATTATTGATGTACATATGTGAGTCTGTATGTGTATTTCTCAAACAGAAATGTTGGTAAAAACAACTTTGATATCATCCATATTGGAATCAAACTCCTTTAGTTCACTATTTTACTTTAAAACTAAGGTAGTATTTGTTGATGTAGGAAAGTTTAAATTTTTCCCTGAACTTTCTACAAAGTTGATTCTATAGAGCAAAATGATAGAGATTCACAAGAAAAAAAAAAGGCATGTACATTTAGTAACATGCATATGGGCATGGGAGTGTTATGAAGTATGAAAACTTAAAGATTGGTTCTTAAATACTTTCTTCACTGGGGAGGTAATCTCTGAGCTGCCCTCAGAATGAACAGATGGTAGCTTGTGGTTGAGGTCATCTTTCCTTGAGCTCAACAAGAGTCGGGAGTGTTCAGAGAAAGCCTGGTTGTTTATTTTTCACCAATGTAGATTTTTCTCTATAGATGAAAATCTTCACAAAAGACTGCTTCTCAGGGCTATTCCTGTCTGCAAGCCCTCCGAATAACCATCTCAAAATATGTCAAAGGAGTTTATTTTGGGGTGAAACATTTTTGGTTTCCTTTAATAACACAAGGTTTTTGATGTAAATGTTCAAAGGTGCTTACATGCTCTGTCCAGGATGTTAGAATGATCTTATTGATGTAGAGAGACAAAGATAAGATAACATCAAGAACAAGAGGAAAAGAAAAATTTAAGACGGGGATATTTGGGAACACTTGCTGATAGAGCAGAGAATATGTGTACGTGGATATGAATTCCTTGTTTTGAGCCAGGTTGAGCAACATGACCCTTTTCTAAAGCTTCTTACACTTTCCTTACATTACTGATGTGAAGCTTCTGTTTTCTTGAAGCTTATGGTGATAAGGAGATTGGGCTCAGATTAATCTCACATCTCCTTTTTTCCTTGAAATCCACTGAAAGCATTTTATCATTGGGAGAAATACCATATTTTTGCATTCAGATGAAATATGGAAGGCAAAGAAAATGGCTTTTTACTATGGGCATTGTGAACAATGTTTCAACCTATCATTGTAAAAAACATTTTCTTCCATTCCTTTAAAGAAAGTACGTTACTTCCAAAGACATGCTTTATTTCTCCTTAAAGATGTTCTGAAGCCTTGTAGAGGAAAACAGGTTGTTAGCACATGACTTAAAAATAAAACAGCAAAAAGTCCCTAACACAATGTCAAAAGAAAACCTAAGAAAATGTGCTGCCCTGGATTTTCAGCTTTGGTTATAGAGTGACAAATGATTGCTTTAAATCCTAAGAAATCTTTCTTTCAAAAAAATTATTATTCGTAGATTTGAAGAAAATAAAAAACATTATGTAAAAATAAGACAATATAAAACTGTGGGTGGATGATTGGCAAAAATAACCTAGAATTTGAGATCAATGACCTTTATTGTTATTCTAGAATAAACATCAGAAGGAAAATAACCATTTATTAGACTCAACAATAGGCAGAAACCACGGCTGGCAGGAAGGGTGTATTTCCCTTATGCAATGCCTTTAAGCAGTGCTTTAGATTTGCTTAACATGACAGTCTGATTTACATTTCCTTATTTCTTCTTCTTGCTTGGCTTTCACTAGAGTGTACTGTTGGGGCTCTTTTCCCTTAAATTTTAATTCGTTTTCTGATATATGAGCTTGTTTTTCTATTTGAAGGAATGGAACAATGCCCACAACACAGTGAAAAATGAAGCTTTCAATTATGAATCCAAGCTATTGAGGAAAACAAATGGCAAAATGTTTAATAGATTACTGCATCCAAATATGTTGAATGGCAAAATTTTGAACATTTAATCCGTATTACTATTTTATAATAGAATGGAAAAAAAACAAGAGATGAAATTTAAAAATTTACTAGTAGGGCTCAATAGTGCAATCAAAATGACAGAGGAGTCAGTGAACTTGAAGACAGATCATTAAAAATTATCCAATCATGGCTGAGCATGGTGGCTCAGGTCTATAATCTTAGCACTCTGGGAGGCCAAGGGAGGTGGGAGGATCACTTGAGCTCAGGACTTCCAGACCAGTCTGAGTAAGAGCTAGACCCCATAGCTACTAAAAACAGAAAAAAATCAGTCAGACATGGTGGTTCTCTCTTGCAGTCCCTGCTAGTTGGGAGACTGGGGCAGGAGGATCACTTGAGCCCAGGAGTCTGAGGTTGCTGTGAGCTAGGCTGATGCCACTGCACTCTAGGCTGGGCAACACAGTGAGACTCCAACTTCAAAAGAAAAAAATATATATGAACAACAGAAAATAAAAAGATTGAAAAATTAAACAGAGACTCAGGGCCTGGTGGAACAATACCAAAACATTTAGTGTTTGTATCGGTGGAGCCAAAGAAAGGGAGGGAAAAGAATGCGATACAGAAAGCTGAAAATTTCCCAAATTTGTTAAAAGGCCCAAATTTAACAAATTTAAAAAGCTCAGAAAATTCTAAAGAGGAAAAGATCAAAGAAATCCATGCTCAGACACATCATAATAAAATTGTTGAAACTACAGACCAAAAAAAAAAAAACATTTTAAAAGGAGACAGAAGAAGAAAGTGGTGCATAACATGTAGGTATGTGATGATTCTAATGACTGTGGATTTCTCATCAGTAACCATGTGGGCCAGAGGGAAATGGAACCTTTTTAAAATGCTAAAAGTAAAGAATTGTTATCCTAGAATTCTAAGTCCAGTGAAAATATTCTTCATGAAGGAAGGTAAAATAAAGACATTCTCAGATGAAGAAAAACAAAAAAGAATTTATATTCAGTAGACCTGCTAAATGGGAAATGATTTGATTTTTTTGTTTAAAGATTATGTATAGTTTCTGTGGGATACTAGCAGTATAGGAAGTATCTATTCATTCACTTCATAATTATATATTGAATACATATGTAAAACATACTACACACTATCGTGGACATAAAGGTAAACCAGATATACAGATCATGATCTCAAGGTACTTATGATCTATAATGGAAATTATAGATTTTAAATCTCCATGTGTAACAAACCACATGAAAACTTAGAGACTTTTAGTAACTTATTTTCTCTGATAGTGATGTTTATTGATTAGGGTCAACTGGTGGTTTTGACTTGTGATCTCCGATGTGGATGTAATCCGTAATCTGTCACCAGCTGGGCTGGAGACATCTGCAGGTTCCGGTGGATAGAGTTTCCAAGGTCCATCACTCACTGGCAAGCAATTGTTTCTGGCTGTTGGCAGAAATCTCAGCTGGGGCTATTAATAGGAATGCCTGTGCTTGTTCTCTCCACGTGTCTTGAGTCTCTCACAGAATGTCCACCAGCGTGCTCCAAGAGGTGTAGGTGTAGCTACAAAACTCTCTAAGACCTAGTCATGGAAATCATTTTTTGTACATTCTATTGGTCAAAATTCTGAGCCAGCCCAGCTTCTAGGGGAGGGGACAGAATAGGATCATGAGTATGGAGAAGTATGGCTCATCTTCAGGCCGTCTTTGTAAAGTAACTACCAGTGTCTGCCCTTTGGTTGCCAGTGACCCACATCCTTTACAAATGCAGAACTTCCTCAGCCCCCACCGAGACCTCCAAAGTCTCATCTCCTCACCGTATTGACTCAGACTTGAGGTTGAGGAGTTTCTCATTTAAATTAGGTCCAGGAACAATATAGCTCTGTTTGATCTTAAGGTCTGTGAACTAAAGACACAAATTATCTGTCTTCTGTATGCACAACATACACATTCAACATAAAATGGTGAAAAAGCAAGATATCCATAATAGACACTCACATTTAAAAATGGGGTGGGAGACAAAAGTACATTTGCTTTGCAACAATTCTGAAATCCAGGCAAACAAGTATCACCAGTTCCTTGATTAAGGCCCCATCATGATTCTCCACTCTTCACTCTGAGTCACCCTTCATTTTTTAAATAAATGGCCTGTGTTTGCCACTGAGTAACTTTCTTAGCCTGCTTCTATCTATAAAAGGTAAGAGCCTTAATGATTTTTTATTTCCATTTTTTTCTCTAATTTATCTTATCTTTTCTTTTTTTTTTTAATATACAATGTGGCTGTGCTTTCAGCTTTTTAAGTTTTGAACCGTCTCTGTCTTTGTTAGTCCAAGCTGGCGATACTTCTGCCAATATAATTTTCTTAAAATATCATATCATGAATTACTTACGAATCTCACTGGGATTCAATCCATTAAAAAAAACAAGCCAGGTATGGTGGCTCATGCTTGTAATTCTAGTACTTTGGGAAGCTGAGGTGGGAAGATTGCCTACAGCCAGAAATTTCTGAGAAACATAGTGAGATCTCATCTTTAAAATAATTTTTTTTTAATTAGCTAGGTATGGTGGCACATGATTGTAGTCCTAGCTACTTGGGAGGATAAGCCAGGAACACAGCTTGAGCCCAGTAGTTTGAGGTTACAGTCATTGCACCACTGCACTCCACCCTGGGCAAGAGAGGGAGACCTTGTCTCTGAAAACAAACAAACCAAACAACCTGACCCCTGACAAATTCCTTTGAAATAGTTTATTTTCAACTTTTGATGAAGAATCATTGTAATGAGACAATGCTCTTAAGATTTGTTTAAGGCATGCCTTAAATCTTCTGGCTATGCCCCAAAGCAGTGATCCCCAACATTTTTGGCACCAGGGACCAGTTTCATGGAAGACAACTTTTCCATGAACAGCAGGGTGACGGTGGCGGGGGTGCAGTCAGTGAGGGGGTGCGGGATGGTGCGGAGCTAAGGCAGGATGCACAGCCTGTTTCCTAACAGGCCAAGGACCAGTACTGGGCCACAGCCCGGGGTTGAGGACCACAGCCCTAAAGGGTCTTTCAGGCACATCCTTGATCTGAACTTTTACTCTGGTGCTACCATTTACTGACAATGCCCTGGATTTTATATGTGCCTTAAGGCATATATAAAATTTTTATACTCTAAGAATCTTTTGCTGGTTGTAAAATCTGAGGATGAAAAATAATTCCTTTAACTCAGTAAGTTCTAAATCCTTTATACTGCCTATAACATCTTTTAGAAAACTACATAGGACTCTTTCAAATTCATCTCTTTATATCCATACCTTTCCATATATAGCTAAAAGAAACCAGTTAACACTTTGAACATCATACCTGGGAATCCTTTTATCCAGATCCACCGGTTCTTAGATATATTTTCTATTCACAATGCTACTGAAATCTTTGCCACTGGATAAAAAGATCACTGTGTGTCTAGCCTCCAGGAACAATTTTCTGACTGTCAGTGCTTCACTGTCTCTTTAAGGCCCTTCCGGTTTCCACCTCTCACTAAGACACTGGTTTGACTTTAGCAACTGATTCAGTTTTCCTGTCCAACTCATCTACTAACATCATCCTTTTTCACAACAATGTTCTTGTCATTTCTTCTAAAACCATGACTCCATAGTTCTGTGCAAATCTCCATCTTCTTCAATTAAAGTTATTTACTTTAATCTTCTTTCAATTCTAAAGACCATATCGCCAACCTTCTTGTCAACTAATCAACAGAGCTAATTAAAATTGCAACTATGCTATAAAAGATAAATGTATTCTATTATGATTGGTATAATAAGGGAATTGACCTAGTTAGAAAGGTCAAAAGTGGATTTCCTGAGAAAGCCATGATTAAGCTAAAACCTAATTTAAAAATTAGAGAAAAAATTGTGCCTTACTATCATTTAGTAAGGCTCCAATTATCTCAAGTCCAAATTTTTATTTGACCACAGTCATATTATCTTCTAAAAGTACCAAATCTTCATCCTACCGAATCTTCATTCTTATTTCAAACTCCAGACTCCTTAATTTCTGTGTATTTCCTGCATACCTGTTTCTCACCTCCCTACCCAAAATCAGCCTCTATGTTAACAAGCTCACATTACACACAAGGATTTTCCAACAGATTGATTTTGGTGTTAATCTCCATGTTATCTATCCAATCTGCTCCCAATTATTCTTTATTATGTCAGCCTGATTTCCTTGTTGTAAATCAGAGTCTAAAATTACCTTTTCTTTCTTATTTTTGGTATCTGTGAAGCCTATTTGACATGAAATCATCAGCATCTAGAATAGTACCTAGCATACCGTATGTGGTTAATAAATATCTGTTAAATAAATAAATGAGCAGATGAATGTCTTTTCCTTATTTCTTTCACAGAGAAAGTGGAAAAAAAATCTTGATGATTGGGGAGAGTACCATAAATTTAAGCCATCTAATTTCAACTGGATAATTCCATTTTTTTTAATTGCCTAAGTCTCCCTTATACTTCCTATAACATTTGTTTCTAGAAACCATGTCTGTCACCCTCATTTTCAGCAAACGAATTCTAATTTATTAAGATCCAGACAAGCTTCTTCAAAACCTTTTTTTTGCTTTCCTCATTTTTCCATTGTTAATCTTGTTTGACTCATTCTTTTCAAATGAGTTGAAAAGATTAACCCAATTTGATATAAAGATGATCACAACTTTCACTCATTCATTTATCAGCTCCTTTATCAAAAATGTTTTGAGGATGGATATCTAGAACAACAGGATCAACATAGCATCATCCCTGCCATTAAGAAGCTCTCAGAAAGGCCATGTTCGATGGTAAGTACATGCTCAACACTCTGCATGGTCTACTGCCTTTCTCTACATCCACAGCTCTTGTTTTTCTCCTCTTTTCGGAGTCCACGCACTGCATGTAAACTGTCCAAAAAAAAGCTTCTGCGATGACAAAAATGTTCTCTTTTTGCATTGTCCAATACAGTAGCCACTAGCCTCACATGCTAAAGCATGGCTAGTATAACTGAGAACTGGATTTTAAATTTTATTTAATATTAATTTAAATTTAACTTTAGATTTAAATTTAAATATGCATGTGAATTGCTACCGTATTCAACAGCACAGGTCTAGCCACTTAGGCTTTTTATCACTTCTATTAGTTTCTTTCACATAGCAAGTTATGTTTCTTCTCAGGGCCTTTGCACATGCTGTTTTCTCCACCTGGAGTGCCTTCTGTTCACTCCAGCATTTTCTTATAAAACTGTCCACATAACTACTTTCTCTTCCTTTAAAACTTGGCTTAAAGGAACTCTCCTCCTGCTTCCTATTTAAAACAGGAATCTCCTAACTCTCTTACCACTTTTATTTTCTATCACTTCCCTTGGATTATTTCCTTCACAGAACTTATTAAAACCAAAAGTATTTCATTTATTTGTCTGATTTCTTGTTTATAGCATGTCTTCTCCATCAGAATATAAGCTTAATGAAGGCAGGAACTATGCACATCTTATAAATCCTTATGATTTTGTGGTCCAAAAGAGTGCCTATTATAGGGTAGGCATTTAAATATTTTTGAATAATTGAGTGAGCAAATGGTTACTCTAATTTTGAAATGCAAAAAAAAAAAAAGTATCATGGAAGCATAGAAGTAGTGAAAAAGTCTACCTAGGACAAAAACAGGGATCAATTTCAGTGAAGATTTTTATGGAAGTCTCACTTGAGCTAAGTGGAAGAGATAGTGAAGAAAATTCTAGGCAGAGGAAACGTTCTGTGGAAATGCACAGAGGCATGAAAGGCATGACCTGCGTAGGAACAGTGAGAAATTATATGCGACTGAAGTGTTTTGCTGTTTCTTCACTTGAGACCACCCTTTCCTTCTCAGGAAAAGGAATAATTCCTTTCCAAGGCAAAGTCTGCTCCAGTGTTCCTGGTCTGATACTTCTTCCATTGCCTGTGAAACATGTCCCATCAAGTATCTTTTTTACATTTGTTCAATTTCTTTATTTCCACTGACTTTCTCCTCTGCCTAATACATATTCTTGGGTGACCTTCATGGTGGAAAAAACAAAACAAAATGAAACAATACAAAATCTTTCCATCAAGCCCATGGCCCCTTAGAATCTCTAAATTTTTCCATACCAAATTTACAAAACTGTTCTTCACACGCTGCCTCTACTTGCTCACTCCTTTGTCTTGTCTTTTATTTACCACTTGATTCAACTGCTTTCTGAAGGTAGTACATCTCTGATCAATTTTATTCTTTGTCTAAAAACTCTGAATGACCTTTTAGAGTCAGCTGGATGAAGGGTGAAATTTTAAGCTTTGATCATAAATCCCTTTCTACCGTTGAACTGTCCCAGGAGTATCTTTCAGAATGTTTCTACTACTATATCATAATTTAGATAAAATAGACTATTAATAATACACTTTCTATAATTGGTGGACTTGGCTGTTGCTACTTTTAAGAAGCTATCCCTGACCATCTCAGACTGAGTCCTTTGTTGGTAAGGGCTCTCTTCTTGCTTGTCATTGTATGCCCAGTCCCTAGTGAAGCCTGGCCCGTGCTGGCCACTCAGTGTGGTGAATGAGGACAGATACCTTCTATTGGGAGCCTGATCTTTGACTTACAGGCAACTAATCCCTGGGCATGCCTCAATTTCAGAATTCAGGTGCCCTCGAGAATATTACTGTTGAAAAGTTTCCATTTACTGTATTCTCTAAATGAGAAAAGGCACATAGTTTTGAATAAATGAGTGAACAAATGGATGGGCAAAAAGCATAACCAGCCTCAATACGCTTTATTCATATTAACAGAGAATTTGCATTTGACTACAGTATCAGCAGACCATGAAAAGAAAAAAAAATCTTCAAAGCAGACTCCATATTTATAATGTAAATTTTATTTCAGATTCTCCTACTTTAATTAAATAAAAAATGTATGGGATAAGCACCCAATTTAGGCCTATTCCTGAGTTAGGCACCATGGAGAATGTAAGAAAAATAAGACATTAATTTAATGATTTTGTTCTAAACTTGAAAAAATCCGAATACAAGTAAAGAATCATTCCATAGATTTCTGAATTTTAACACCATCTACTTCAGCTTGCCATGATGTCATTTTTTATCTTTAACTAATAATTTATGTGAATTGCTTTTTCTTTTTCTCAATTAAAGATAGTCTCAATCTCATTGGCATGAGAATACAAGTTGCTATTATTCCTTTCTCCCTCTTCTCGTATTTTTTTTTAAAAAACTTTATGGCCCTATTTATTAGCTTTCTTGTACAAAAATTATCATCGTGAATTGTAGATTTGCCTTCTGGATAATTTTTCATTTGTTTAGAAGCCCCCCTTTCCCTACTGCTTACTTCAAATATTTCCTGAATATGTGTCCTCTAAAATATGCTACCATTTGCTTATAATTATTGTGCATGATCTGCTGCAGAAAGATCCCATCCGTCTTTCTCTGCAGACTGAAAGGATGTGCCAGAGAATTTTAATAGAGCAGATATTCTCTTTTTTGGTCCTTTCATATAGGAAAGTCATAAATGAAATCAAAAGATTTATGAGAATTTGTTCTCATTAACTAAAGAATGCTTTTTGAATACTGTTTTATAGCAAAAAAATGGCATATATATAAAGTTGTTATAAAACTTTACAGGAACATTTTTATAATAGTTATAGTAATACAAAGTAAATCAATAGTTAAAGAAGAATTAGCATCCTAGGTACCATCATGAAACTTTCATATTATGGACAACTGCTGATTTGGCCAAAAAACCCAAATCATTAACTTTTTCATTCTTTCTTTGGGCAATTAGACACCATCACTGCTGTGATTTTAGGAACTGATGCTATTCTTAAAAATTTCTGTGATTGGCAGCTGAGTCAAGAAAGTAGCCCTGTTTTATCAGGAGTCTGCTCTAAAGTGCTTCCAAAATTTTGGAAGCAATGCACAAGTGATTCTGATGGCAATTCAGGCCAGAATTTCTTGTGCCTTTCATTTCCTCAAATCTAGAAGAAAAATGCCTAAAAGTTTATGAATAGGATCACCTGATTAACATCTCAGCCTCACTATGCAGGCTACTGTTTTCCTTAAGGCTCATCTCTCTACAGTGGAGGTGGAGGAGGGGGCAAATGATGTGGTAGAGGGTGGAGAAACTAGAAATTCAACTTAAAGCATACAAAGAGAAGGCCGGAAGTCACTTTCTGACATTCAGAATAGATTATGTAACAAGTCAATTTCCTTGCAGGCCAGGCTACTCTCAAAGAGAATATTTTCGAAGTCTCTTTAATCAATCTTCTTTAAATAATCAGAGTTTATGTCTGGAGAGCTTCCCCCAATGTGCAGAGAAGACACGAATACCACCTAAGGCAGCAAGGCCAAGGTGTAGATAGAAGGGAGCGGTCAGATGTGTGACTCCAAGGACTTCAGTTCAAAGTGAATGTTTTGGGGGTGCGGGGTGTTGGGAGGAGGGGAGCAAAGTGGTACGGAAAGATGATGAGAGCTCCGTGCGGGGGAGGAGCGGGAGCTCCTGTCCCGACTCCCAATTTGGGACTCAGGGAAGCAGCCAGTTTGACGTTAACCTAATATAAATATGTGTTTTAGCTTTCATGAGGCACTCTCATTTCCTGTGTTTATAGCAGGAGCCCAAAAGTATAAAGGAATCTATTTGGAGCACTTGCCAGAGGGGGACATACAAAAGGGGTATAGCAGCTCTTCCATGAGGCTACAGAGCATTCAATCAAGCCAGGGGCTAAAGTGGGCCCAGTCAAACCGCAGATCACCTGCGATGAGCCAAGGTCAGGCCAAGCCAGCCATGGAGGACCCCTGGGCTTCAGCTAAGCTGAGAGAGACTACTACTTTCCATCAGTCAGGGCAACCATCACAGACACAGATGGAGAGGGCCGCTGTGTGGGACTAAAAGCCTGCAGACATCCTAACCAAGAACATCTTCACCCACGCCATGAGGTTGCAAACACTGAAACATCAACTTGGATTGGAGGTAAGGTGTTCCAGAGGCAAGAAAGACTAAGTAATCAAAGTAATCAGTGTAATCAAAGAAGTATTTTACATTATCAGATTTAGCTAAGTTTGAGGTGTACATATCATCTGCATTGCAGGTAGACTCAGTTAAACTTGCTACTGCGTGAATGAATATATATGTATGTGAATGAGTATGTATGAATGTATATGCTATTATATGTGTTCAAAGACCTTTCTCTTAAAAGGTTATAAGAAAATATATGCTAAGTAGGTGGATAAAACACTATCATCCCAATTGGAGGACTTCTGAGAGAGAAAATTATTAATAATTATTAATAATTATTAATTATTCCTAATCCACTCATGTATTCGTGGGCACTTGGGTTGTTTCCACATCTTTGCAATTGTGAATTGTGCTGCTATAAACATTTGAGTTCAGGTGTTGTTTTTATAGAATGTCTTTGGGTAAATACCCACCAGTGGGATTGCTGGGTTAAATGGTATTCTACTTTTAGTTGTTTGATGTATCTCCGTACTGCTTTCCATAGAGGTCGGACTAGTTTGCAGTCCCACCAGCAGTGTAAGAGTGTTCCTATCTCTCCACATCTACACCAACATTTGTTGTTTAGGGACTTTTTGATAAAAGCTATTCTCAACGGAGTTAAATGATATTTCATTGTGGTTTTGATTTGCATTTCCCCGGTGATTAAAGGTTGAGCATTTTTTCATATGTTTATTGTCTACCTTCTTTCGAAAAGTTTCTGTTCCTGTCCTTTGTCCACTTTTTAATGGGGTTCTTTGATTTCTTTCTTGCTGATTTTTTTGAGTTCTTTATAGACTCTAGTTACCAGCCCTTTATAAGATACATAGCATGCAAATATTTTCTCCCATTCTGTAGGTTGTCTATTTGCCCTAATGATAGTTTCCTTGGCTGTGCAGAAGCTTTTGAATTTGATCAGGTCCTATTTATTTATTTTTGTTGTTGCTGTGATTGCTTTTGGGGTCTTAATAAATTCTTTGCCCAGACCAATGTCTGTAAGAGTTTTTTCCACATCCTCTTGTAGAATTCTTATAGTTTCATGCCTTAGGTTTAAATCTGTTATCCATCAGGAGTTGATTTTTTTGTGACTGGTGAGAGGCGTGGATCCTGTTTCAGTCTTCTACATGTAGCTATCCAGTTTTCCCAGCACCATTTATTGAATAGGAATTCTTTCCCCCAGTGTATGTCTTCGTCTGCTTTGTCAAAGGTCAGATGGCTATATGAGCATGGTTTTATCTGTGGTATATGTATACCATGGAGTACCACTCAGCTATAGAAAATATGATCAACTAATACCTCTTGTATTATCCTGGATGGAGCTGGAGACCATTCTTCTAAGAGAAGTATCACAAGAATGGAAAAACAAACAAAACATATACTCACCACTAAATTGAAATTAGTCTATCAACACTTATGTGCAAGTATGGAAATAACATTCATCAGAAATAAAGCAGGTGGGAGGGCAGAGGAAGGGATGGGTAAATTCACACCTACAATGTACGATGTACACGATCTGGGGCATAGGCACACTTATAACTTCAACTCAAAAGATACAAAAACAATTTATATAACCAAAATGTTCATACCCCGATAATATTCTCAAGTAAAAGAATATTCCTAGACAACAGACATAAACAAGTACTGTCCCATACCATCTGGGAACTCTAGAGAAGAAAAATTGAATTCTGTTTAATGTGACAATTTTTCATTTTCCTTTTTTTTTTAGGTCTCGCTATGTTGCCCAGGCTGGAGTGCAGAGGCGCAATCGTAGCTCACTGCAATCTCGAACTCCTGGGCTCAGGTGATCATCTCGCCTCAGCCTCCTGAGTAAGTGGGACTACAGGTGCTCGCCACCACATTTGGCTAATTTTTAAAAATTTATTTGTAGAGATGGCATCTCGCTGTTTCCCAATCTGATCGCAAACTACTGGCCTCCAGGGACCCCCTTGCCTCTGCTTCTTAAAGGGCTCCCAAAGTGCTGGGATTATAGCCACGAGCCACCGTGGCTGGCCTAGAAATTTTCTTGATTGGGATGGAGAGAGCAGAGGAAATACACTTTTACCTTAATGGGCATATTCGTTTAAAAAAGGAATATTTCCTAGGTCCTAGCTTAGATCAGAGAGTCTAAACGAATAAGATTTAAATTGTTCTATTTAAGAAATAAGCAGGAATTCAGGGCATATCTCTAAGCTCTCAAGCAGGGAAATGATAGAGTGCTGAGATAGAAAGAGACACTTAAGAGAACAGCAGTAATCTAGTGCCTAGAAACTGGGTTGTGTGAACAGGGACACGGTCAGTCAGAAATTTCCACTGGAGAGATTGTGATAGTTGATCTGGATTTTAAACTTCACCTGAACTATGCTTTGCTGTCGTCTCCATAAAAATCCTGGTCAAAGCTTTGTAAAATCTGGAGTCTTCTTTGATTATAGTTTTGGGAGTTTGGAGGGAGGGAATGAAGGCTTTGGAGCTGTCTCTCTGAGGGGCGAAACCAAACGATCATGAAAATAATCAGGAAACTCAGGAACAAACACCTAGTGGGAGCTGAAAATTCACCAGAAGCAAAAAATTAAAGAAAGATGCAACCCAAAAATGTAAGCCCTGTCTTAATCTAGGAGCTATCTATGGGTTTGTACTAGTAAAATGAGGGTTTAAGCAAATCTACCAAAATATTCAAGAAAAGGTTGTTTTCCTAATCCTGAAAACCTATAAATATGTAGGCTGCAGAAATCTAGGTTAATTTAAACACATTTTACACAATTTTATACACTTAAAATATAAATTCAGTGGTCAGTCAATAACATTTATTGAGTAACTATTATAAGCAGACTGTTGTACTCTAGGCAACGAAAGTTTTGAACTCACGAACTTAGTTAATTCCATAGTAAAAAACAAAATAGAAAAAGAAATTCACATTAGCATTTTTCTATGATTATTGAAATGTCCTTTCCTTCTCATATATTAACTATAAATAATACTAATTCTCCACCCTCAAGTGGTTTTCATCATCATTATTAAATAATAACTATAACTTACAGACAACGGCATAGATTTATGCCTACTGGTTATTTAAAGTTCATGAAATGCCTTCAGCTCCCTTGAGAAAATGCACAAAACGTGTACGAAATCTTAATAAAATAATAATATGCCCAAGGATAAACCGTGTCCCTATGTTTTCATACTGTGAGTATCATGGGCATTTTACAGCACAGGTTGTTTATAAATGAGGCCCCCAGCTGTTACGGAGAGACTCAGGCAGAAAAAGGGAGTAAAACGGAGGCTAATAATGCCGATTATAATGGGAGGCTGTTTCTGTAGGGAACGAACCAGGGTGAGTTACATTCTCCCTAGGGGTACACTGCTCAGTCAGTAGCTCCTATGAAATACCATGAGGTAAATTACCTCTTTCCAGGTACTAAGTGATACCTTGATGCCTTGGAAAAATTAATGGGTGAGTGGCTTACTCTGAAAGCATTTTACTCCCTCTGAGCCAACCCAGGATTCTGCCCAGTTAAGTTTTTGGAGGGCAGAATTTTCCCTAGAAAGAGCAGTTTAAAGGTTTAGAGTTATCGAAACAATATTAAAAACTGGTCCCTGATGTCTAGTAGAGACAGGACTTTTCATCATGGGTAAAACTTTCATTATCAGTGGAGTGATTACATTTCCCTCAGTGGCCAAATGAAGAGGGGGAAAGGGTGGGAGTGACCAGGAAACACGAGCTGCCTTAATGTATTTATTCCTATTTATCTAGAGTGGATCAACAATCTCTTGTCTTCTAAAACATGATTTGACCTATCACTGTGTCAAAGACAATTCAGATTGTTACCACATCAGGTAAATAAAGTTGCTGTTTTCTCTAAAAATATATTTTCTGCATTTAACGGCTTATCTATTCATTGAAACAACATAGAATTCAAATGTGTAGGCTGGAGGCATTATTGGATTTTAAACTAAGCTTTTTCGTTGTTGCTGTTTTTTAAATAGAGCAGGCCAAAATGCTATTTCACTCAGCTTTATCTAATTATTTCCCAAGCTCTGTTCTACAGTCAGTTAAATTAAATTGACAAAATTAAATTAATGAATTTTTGAAAAAAGTTTTCTTTAAAGAATCTAATGGATATACCTTCTTTGTATAGTAAAAATGCTTAAAGGGTCTTTAAATCTAGTATATGTATAAATTATCAAATAAATATTTCAGCAGTAACTTTTAACTCATCTTTTTAGGTAATATTAATAAAATCACATTTATAAAGCAGTTTTATTTTTTGAGATACGTGAATAATTTGCTGCAATATTTTAATTGCATCTCAAATGATATCTAGGAAACAGAGAGTAGCAGTAAGTACTTTTTTTTTTCTAAAGCTGAAGTTTTAGGGATGGAAGCCCCTAAAGTACTTTTTCTGCCTTCAGTGTTTTTCCCCACTCCTCCAATGTAGCCTCTCTTCAAAAATGAAATTCTATCGGATTTGTAGCACGCGAAAATTTTCTCCCATTCTGTGAGTTGCCTGTTTGCTCTTGTGACAGTTTCCCAACCTCTGTGGAAAGCAATATGGAGATACCTCAATGAGATACAAGTAGAACTACCATTTGACCCAGCAATCCCGTTACTGGGCATCTACCCAAAAGAGTAAAAAACAGTTTTTTTAAAATAAAGTTCCCACAGAACGATTTTCTCCTAAACGAAAAGAATCAAAGTGAATTTTGATTGCAACCTTTAAGATAGAGAAGCAGTAAAAGCTTTGAAAATAAAGTTTTTCCTTACCAGTTTTCCAATATCCTGGATCAAATTCTTACATAGGGTTTAAAATCAAAGTTCTTGGGCTTTTTCCAGGACACAGAAAGATCTTCCTAAGTACATCAGAGGCAGACACAGTTCTGATGAAGGGAAGGGCTGAAGAAGATTTAGGCTCCCTTTCCTGGATTCTGGATGTTTTCCTCATTGCACAAACACCATGGGTTAAACCTGTGCACCGCAGTTCATCTTTTGTGAGATGGCAAAGTTGTCTGATTCCAGCTGCATTTGCAATGTTTTCACCAGGTCCTAGTCCATCTCAGTAGTTTACCACTGTATACCCAAGGGACAGACCCAAGGAGCTTTTCAGAGAGGTCGTGAAGTCTCCAGACAGGCATGCACAGACAGTGGCCAATACTAGGGTCAAATACCCTCAGACTCCTGACTTGCGGGGGGATGGCTGGACACTTCACCATGAGTGCATGTGGGTGACAGGCTGGTTTGCGAGGCAACCTAATGATTCCTCTTCTCACTTCGAGTCAGAGAGAAGAATCTGGAGGCTGCACTCCTGTGAATCAAGCTGATGGGGCAAGCCATGGAATTTTTTTATTTCTTCCTTTTGATTATTTATGTATGCAGCTCAACTACATACACTTATAACAAGTTGTTTCCCCGAAGATCCAAGAAATATGCTACAAAAAACAATTCTTCTGAGTAGTCAGAGAAGTCCCTAAAATTAGCATTAGGATTTAGAAACAAGGTCAGAAAATGACAACTTTGAAAACTGAAAATGACAAAAATCAATATGCAACAAATGGGATTAGCCCCCGACAACTATCCGTCCCCTGTAAGTCATCCGCCCTCAGAGATGATTGGCAAACATATTACTGATAAGACTGGAGTGTCTCCAAAATCCCATAAAGGCCCCCGAGTGTCTTCTGTGTCTCCACAGGAAACAACTAATCTCAAATGGACTTTAGCTTATCGAGATAAGCTACAGTTTTGAAACTTGTAACATGCTAATGACAAATGCATATGGAAAGCTCTCCATGGAGCCTAGAGACAGGAGACAGATAGAGAAGTTCTCATCAGGGTTTTTAGAATAGTTCTAACCAGTAGTCTGACCAATTCATGGTTTCTGGTTTTTAGAAAAATGTCTTTTCCAGTGGAACTGGGACAAGTCTTTCAGTTCTACCACAGTTCTACCACTAGGTAATCTTTTCTCTGGCTGTAAGTTCACCAAGGAACCTTATAATCTCCAGGAAAGACACTGGGAGAGAGGTGATCCAGATAGGTGGATATGAATATTGAAAAGCCCAGTCTTTCACTGTAGAAGTCCTATGTTAATGTGTTTATAAATCAGTGTCATATGAGTTTGGAAGGTGTCCCTCCAGACTTCAGAGTTAGAGCTAGGGCACACCTGCACGTACTGATGCTGAAGACTCAGGTACTGGACAAAGATGTCCCCACTAAGGGCTACTCCGAGAAGCCTGCTTGAGCAACCAGCTGAACTCTTAATGCTTCCTCAAAGTAGTCCTGGATCTTGGTTTAAAAAAATAATATCCTAATGTTAAATTCTGAAAGACCATTTATTTACTGAAGATGCTTCTTAAATTCATCTCTTCTTGGGACTGGTAAATGGTATAGTCAGTGAAGATGGATTCATCTGACTTATCCAGGTCTTTCTCTCATTGTGTTTGACTTTTCAACTTCATGGAGGAACAAGAGGGTTGGGTTCTTTTTTACATGCAATCAATTACTTGGCGGCTCCTACCCAATGACTGGGTATCAGTGAAGGAATTAAAGCAAGACACGCTCACACTCTAAAGCCCGAAGTCTGAGCTCAAATCCTTTGCTTGTGCTGCACAAACAGATTTCAACATCCATTTGTACCGAAATCATCTTCTATAGTCTGAGAAAAGCACTACTTAATGGATTTCAAAAATTCTCATCTGTAATAGGAAAAACAATACTTACAAGAAGTGAATTTGTCACTTAGTCTCCCATGTGCATGAAGTGGATCTCAGTTTCCATTAAACATTTTATTCATGGGTTAGAGAGAACATGTGTTTTAAAATATTTGTCTGTATGTGAGTGAAAACAATCTTATTCGCACAAATATGCCCTTAAAAGAAGTTATTTGGACTCTCTTCTCCTGCCTTTGAAGACAACAATCATTACTTCTGTTCCCCACTTTGCTCTCTAAAGAAACTGCAAGGCTTCCAGTCATACTCAGCATCCCTCTTGGTGTCTGCAGGGCTCCTTAATGAGCACACACCCTGTTATGATTAAAACCATTTGCCAGCTGTACAATGTCTTCTCCAAGCTCCTCTATAAAAGAATATTAAAATTGAGCTCGTGCTGTTAGGAGTTTCTGGAACAACAATCCTGGAGACAACAGCTGCTCTTTCTTATTGTTGTAACAGAAACTTTCTTGGTAGCACTGAGATGGGTCTTATAACTTCCCTGGAGGGAAGCGACTAAAGTTCAAGAACAGAGTCCACCAAATCTTGACCTCTGTTTGATCCAGAAGACCCCCTGACAGGCACCAGCTAACCACATAGGATGGAGCTTGTGAACCCGCCCTTTTACGAACTACACAAGAAGGAAATGAGAGAGAGAGAAACAGAGAGAGAGAGAGAGAGAAAGTATGCTCTCCAAGACCTTGGACAACATTCCTATGTGTCTAATGGTCTAATGGTCCCACTGAAAGGCAACTTCCCAGCAAGACATATAGCTTCCTTCAGGCATGGCTTCCCACCTGGAGTATTGGGGAGGCTTTACACCAAAGATACACATGGGTTTTATCCTCCAAAGGATGAGGCAGGGAATATTTGCTGAACAGACTTCAAAGGAGAACAAAAATGGACTTTTTGGCAAGAAGCCTCACCTGAAAAATCTGTAGTTTGCTAAGGAGACAGCAGTATATCACTTACAAGGAAGAGTACAGACAGGGAAGGTGACTCCTACAGCTCGAATGGCTCAGACACCAAAACCAAATCAGAGCATCTGGGGGAGAGCAGTATCGGGTCCATGATTTCGAGCTCAGTTCTAAGTGAAAATATTATGATAATTCCCCTCTTGAATGAGCAGAAGACTTTTTTTAATTTCCTACTATTTGCCTCTGTCATCCTTAGAAGGTCCAGTAAGTAAACTATTTTAATAGACTATAGTAATAAAATTAGGTACCATTTGTGTTTTATATACATTGTATTACTTAATCTTCACAGTGAACCAATGGGGTGAATGTTATTATATCCATTTTTATATGTGAATAACTTGAAAATATTAAGGGATAAATAACTTACTCAAGAATACAAAGCAAGCAAGTGGCTGGGAAGGGATCGGAACTCAATCTAGCTCCAAAGTACATGCTTTTAGCCATGGTATCCTCCCTCTTCACTTTCTACTTCCTCCCTTCTCAGAGTGGCTGCATCTCAAGTCTTAGTCAAGTGACCCTATGTAGGCCAAACCTCCAAAGAAAACGAACTCTGTGACACACCTTGAGGTTTATTGCCTGAATATTTTTAGGGACACTATTTTCTAAAATGAAAACCTACATTGGTCTATATCACATGAATAGAAGGCCTTTTTAAGTACCAGTGTCTCAGGGCTATAAGGGTTAAAAGGAGATATCTAATCTTCCTATATATCTCAGGAATTCTGAATGTGACAGCATCAGCC
This sequence comes from Avahi laniger, assembly GCA_963575035.1. Classification (NCBI taxonomy): domain Eukaryota; kingdom Metazoa; phylum Chordata; class Mammalia; order Primates; family Indriidae; genus Avahi; species Avahi laniger. The sequence goes on along the minus strand of CAUYSK010125342.1, from coordinate 57,693 downwards.
CAAATCCATTTTGCTTTATGACTAGATGGACTTACTCAGAGAAATGGTACAAAATATTTTGAGGACTTCAGTAAAGCCTGGAAATTAAAAGTATATATTTATCTTTGCTTTCTAATGGTCCACTGAAATGCTTCTAAAATGACAGTGCAGAAACCTAAAGGAATAAACCATATGGACAAAGAGAATGAGAGGGGAGACAGAAAACAAGATGGTGGAAAGTGAATTGATGCTTGGTGACTCATCAGAGAACTTTGAAACCCAACTGCCTTCAGAGGAATGGCCAATGAGAAGCAAGCTGATTTGTGCCATGCTGGCCCTAAAAGCCTTTGGGTTTGGAAGCACTGGGTACCTTTGATGGCGAGGATGAGGAGTGGGACTGAAAACAACTTGATTGGCCAAAGTCTTAATGAGAAGCATTTACACCCAAGTCTTGTCCTCTCTCCTGCCTCATGCAACCACATGGCCAGCCCTCCTCTACCCACTATAGGGAATAAAAGGCATATTCCTTGGAGAAACTGAGCCAAAAAGTTTCCAGGCATGGAGACACAAGGCTCAATAAAGGATAAAGCACTAAATGAAGATGAGAGAATTGCATGAACATCTGCATACTGAATGAATAATAAAAATAATAAAACTCTAAACCTCTTCCTCTGTCCCCTCCCAGAAGGCTGACGGAGAGGTTCTTTGGAGAAAATGAATAGCACCACAGAAAGACTTATCTATGATGGCAATTCAGGGCTGTGTAACAATAAGGCACAGCCTGATTCAATTATTTTATTAAAATTTTGGGGGGAAATTTTCATTTTGAAACAATTCGGCTTACCAAAAAGTTCGCAAATATAGTACACAAAGTTACCATATACCCTTCACCCAGCTTCCCCAAAAGTTAATGTTTTACATAGCTATATTACAATTATCAAAATCCAGAAATTAACATTTATATCATACTATTAATTAATTTATAGGCCTTATTCAACTTCACCAATTGTCTTTCTTTGGTCCAGAATTTAATCCAGGACCACACACTGCAATTAGTTGTCATGTCTCGTAGTCACCTCCAATTTAAGACAAATCATTATTTCTTTGTTTTGAATGACTTTGATACTTTTAGAGAAAACTAGCCAGTTGTCTTGGACAAAGTTCCTTCTCAGTGCACCGTATCAGATGCATCAAGCAAATGATGTCCATATGTCTCATTGCTGATGATGCTAAATTTGACCACTTGTTTAAGGTGGAGCCTGCAAGCCTTCTCCACTCTAATATTACTTTTTTAATAAATAATTACATCGAGGGGAGCGAGCTACTCTGTTTTTCAACAAATGGTGACCCACTAATTTTTGCCTGCACTGATGCTTCTTGGCCTGTAACCACTCTCACCATGGTGATTGCCAAATGGTGATTTTCCTTTTCTCCGTCATTCCTTATACAATTTTAATTGAAATTCTACAGTGAGAGATTTCTTCTCTTCCCCATTTATTTATTAATATTTATCTATATCAGTATGGACTCATGGATATTTATCTTATTTTATGGGTTACACACCATTATTCTCGTTACTTGTCTTTTTGTTCAAATTATCCCAAATTTGGCCAGTGAAAGATTTTTTAAGTAGGCTTTTCTGTCCTTTTGACATGTCTCCATCATATTTTTAAGTACTTTCTTACTTTCTGGCACCACAAGATATTCCAGGTTCATCTTGTACTTTTCCTAACCTAGCCTGGAATGAGTCGTCGCTCCAAGGAGCCTTCATTGCTTTTACTGGAGAATGATACCTAAAAACTAGGATTGGCTCTAAGTGTGCTCTTAGCTACCAGGGTATCACTGATTCTAGGTCCCCTCTGCAGAAAGAACTAGAAGATAAGTCTGTATATACACACAAATCTATACCCTACAGTTATTTTTAAAATAGAGACTCAAATTTTGGATCAAGATTAACATTTACTAAAATCTGCTTATAAGAGGAAGAAATGGAGAAGCCCCACACAACAATGGCTCAACTCCTCAGCCTTCTCAAGTCTAGGAAGTTATCATTGTTTTTTATATATCATTACATGGAACACATATGCAGAAACAGATTAATAACTTGAGAAAGCTGTCAAGGGTTTTTTCCTGATAACTACTTGTTTTCATGATCAGATGTCACTTGTGACATAGGGAAGCCTGAGGGTAGTGCTGTCTCATGACACAAGGGAAGCAGGGAGGCACAGGGGGGTCTTTGTCATGGTGTGGTCCATTGCTGACAAGCCCCATCTGCACCCAGGACCCCCATCCAGCTTTCTATTGGCTGAATATTCATATTCATATTCATATTCATGTAATATGAATGGACAGAACATGCACAGATACTTGAGGAAGTCCCCTATATGAAAGGCAGAGACCGTAACAAACAACAAAAAAGAGAAACTCAGAGCTATCAGAAACAATGCAGAGAACGGGGTGAGGGGCAGGGGAAAGCAACCTTTTTCACCTCAGCCAGATATGAATAAATATAACCATAAACAAGATCAGAGTGCTATTTAAAAAGAACATTTGGAGAACAAGAAAGAGTTCTTAAGGATTAAAAATATGATGTAATTTTTTGAAGTTTAATAGAAAGATTGAAAGGTAGGGGAGACAAGAGACTCCAGAAAGCAAAATAAAAAGACCGAGAGAATTTCTTCTTTTTCTCAAACCATTGAGGTACTCTGTGTTCATTAGCCACATCCTTCCCAAACACTTCATTGATATTTTGAGCTGTCTGCACAGCATTGATTCCACAATGGAATTCACGTTCAAAAATAACAAGAATTTTTGACTTATCCATGGTTTCACAAAAATTGCTCTAAAAAAAAATTTGAAAGATAATCACAAGCCAAACCATGGGTTTGAAAGACTAAGGATGTACCTTTACAATAAACACAAAAGAAGAAGTGTCAAAATGAAATGTCAGAGATATCAACTGTCAAACTTAATACTTAAGGAAATCGGACATTTCATATTTAATAACCTAATAAAATATGGAAAGGGAGAAAACTAGAATGAACCCTATGGTATTAGTGGTATTGGAGTGAACCTATTTATGGTTTTTAACATATATAGATATAGAAATAAAATGTATATATAAATATTTTTGTGTATATATGGTTGTGCGTGTGTGTATTGTATGTATTGTTCTCTGAGAGAGGCTGGTAACAGCAATACTCCAATGGCAACGAGCACACAGAACCCAAATCTTGCTTCCCATAAAATGCTCATTAATTACAAAAGGAAAAAGTGAAACTTTACAGAGAAGTATGACATATACCTCCTTCATCAAATGATGAAAAAGAACATCATGAGTAATAAGACAAATGGAAATCGTGCATCCACTCAGAGGATGCAATGAGAAGCATTCGACAGCCCTTCTGTGATATCCCTACTACCAAAGATTCATGACCTGAATCTAATCAAGAGAAAACATCGCATAAACCCAATTTGAGGGAAAGTCTATGAAATAACTGACTTGTACTCTTCAAAAGTGTCAAGGTCATGAAGGAAATACTAGATCGAAGGAGACTAAAGAGAAATTACTAACTACAACGTATGATTCTGAACTGGATCCCTTTGCTATAAAGGACATTATTAAGGAAAATGGAAAAAACTTGATTGGGGTCTGAGAATTAGAGTAATATATAAATTTCAATTTTCTAATTTTTATGGTTATACTATACTTTTTGGGAGAATGTCCTTGTTTGCAGGAAATGTGTACTAAAGCATTCAGATATCACGATGTGTCATGTCCACGACTCGCTTTCAAATGGCCTAGGAAAAAAGTTATTTCTACTGTATCTGTGACTTCTCTGTAGGTTTGGATTTGTTTTAAAATTTTTAAAAAATAATTAATAAAAGATCAAGAGAGTGAAATCATGAGAGAAAAGATTTTTGAAGAAGTTAGAGGTTTAGTCCAGGAAATCTAACATCTGAATACTATGAACTCCAGAAGGACAAAACAGAAAGACGTGAGATTTTCAAAGAAGCGCAAAAGGAGACTAGGTCCCAGAACATAGGACACAAGCTCTCGGATTCAAAGGCCCACCAGACACTCAGCACAAAGATCAAGGCACAGCATCATGAAATTTTAGAGCACTGGAGATAAGAGAAGATACAAAGAGTTTCTGAAAAGGAAACAAAACAAAACAGGTCACATACTCTTTATAAGGCAATTTTTGGCTAAAGAGTAGATCATTTCTTTTTGTCATGCCTCAAATCAATAAAATTATTTTTATAAGACAGTAACTGAAATGTTTAAAACTAGAAGAGACACACACCAGTCAAAAGGGGATTTTTTTAAATAACAAAATCCTGCATTTTCTACTCAAGAAAATGTTAAATTATAATCAGATAGTGTTCAAACTAGTTTCTCAGCCATTTTCTTTAATGAAATTGCTTCTTGATTACTGTCAAAAGTCACAGCAGAGACTTGAGACCCAGCTGCCTTCTTAGGAAGGCTGAATGAAAGAGATTTGTCCAAGAAAAAGGTCTACAGACAGCAGCTGCTCACTGCTACCCCATGGAAGTGATCGACCTCTTCCATTTACACCCAAAGATGTTTAACGCAGATGCCATACAGTTAAAATTTTGTTTGTAATGTGGAGCTCCAAGAAGTGGATGATCTCTATTTTCTAACAGACATTCCACAAGGTATTAATCATGCAAAAGTTCTCATAACATAATATAAGGCAAAAAGAATGAAGCCCCAGCCCCATCCTGATTTGGTTCTATTCTGTTGTTTACCTAAGATTTTCTCTTGGGAATACAGCAATGTAAGCTCTTGCTAACCCATGGTTTCCAAAAATCAGTTCTCCAAACTCACGTTTCCTGATGAAGGAAGCTACTAAGAATCCCTGTCATACACATAAGAGAATCAGAGTGTCGAACTTCCCAACAAAGTCAGTCCTTTCCCTACAGGAAGGCCAAGATTGGCCCTCGTGGCACATGCATGGCACACCCGCTGGTGTCTGTTAAGACTATAGTTTGAAGGAAAAGGAGAGAGAAAAGCTATGATTCCAAACCCTGAATTCCTCCAACAGCTGCTATAGGATGTTAACGGCTATCAGTAGCACAATGGACACCTCCAAGTTGCACACACTCCTCTCCCTAGGATAGATTTTTCAGGGCAGCCAATGTGCAAATTAGAAAAAGGAGGCCCCCTGGGCAGACAGCCCCAGGCTCAGTGCTGGTGTGCGCCTTCCTCTGAGCAGAGTCAGCTTAATTAGAGGAACATAAACTGGATCCAGTCTCCCCTTTTGCTCCCTTAGTCTGTACCTTTGTGTCCCAAATGCACAAAACACCCAACATACATGGTGGCCCTGGACATTTGGCCTAACCTGGTCCTCAGCTGGTGGGCTGGGCTGGAAGCAGGTCAGGTGGCCCTCTAGCTTTGTCCCCAAGGCTTGCATCCTCACTGAGGCCTCCGTTCTGATTGCTCTGCTGGTGAGAAGAAACACAGAGAGGCACACACAGGAAGATAAGGGCTTTCTCTCCTGGGCCTCGAATACTGGTCCAAGCCAGCCCACCCATGCCTTCCTTCTGCTCAGCGTGGGGGCCTGCTTGCTGCACATGAGTAGGGGGACCCTGCCAGCAAGAGGCAGCCCTGGGCCCATCTCACCACAGCTTCTGGAAGGAAAGACATATGAACTTTCTTCCATTCATAATGGAAGGAAACCTGTTTTTTTGAGGGTGTGGAGAGTGGGATAAAGTGGCTTTTTATTGCTTTCAAGGATGATACTAGTACTCTCACGGAACTTTGAGATAAAGACTTTTTACAGAATTGGGCCAAAGTTATATAATAATAATAAGAGCTATCATTTATTGAAATAAATTTCTCCCCCTATTAAGTGTAAGACACTGGTTAAGAACACGGGCTTAAAGGTAACACACATTCCGGAATCCTGTCCCAACTCCGCTGTTTCCTCACTATCACCCTGCACAAATCACTCCTCCACTCTGGGACTCACTTTTCCCATCTCTAAAACAGGACTAATTGTATCTATTTCTTAAGATTGTTTTGAGCATTAAATATGTTTGTGTGTCTAATACATACTGTTTGATAAATTATTGCTTATATTAACGTCAATGTTATCATTATTAATATTAATATTATCATCTTGATCATTATCATCTTCACTTGCTCTAGATTCGAAGGACACAATTTAGAGTAGAAGAATTAAGAAAGAATGGATTAGAGGCTAAAGAAGGCATTCAAAGAGGGAATGAGAATAAGGAAGAACGTGTGCCTGTATTTGATTGCAGACCTGGCGTTCTAAACTGGAGCCCAGTTCTGAGACTAGGATGCTTTTGATTCATTCCCTTCCCTTTTGCAAGCAAGGAAACATTTTCAACACTAACACACTTACTTCTCCCAATCCGCAGTTCAACAACAGAGTCAGAAATAAAGAGCAGACCTATCTCCTCTACCTTTTGCCTCCATCACCAGATTAGCACATTCCCAACTCTCATGGCTTAGCCCTTGATTTTGATGCTGCATATCCTAGAAAACTTCTAGTGAAAATGAAGGTCATACTGGATCACATCACTCCCTTCTCTCAGCAGTGCTGAGGCAAATGAGAAGGGAACAGGTCTGGATCCCCACACCACAAAGGGCAGGCATGGATTCTGGCTCTCACAGTTGACTCAGGGTTTCCTGATAGTCAAACTGCTTTTCATTTCTTCTTCCAGCTCAGTGGAACAGGGGTTGATGACTTTGTCCAAAGGAAAAAAAAAAAAAAAGAAAGATTCAAATTCAATTAAAAATATCTAAGAAACAAGTCAGGCATGAAGAGTGTTCCAGAAACTCTACAATTGAATTTTTTTCATTGATAAATCATCCTGCCATCATTGTAGATAGGGTAACATATCTAATTCCTATAATTCTATATCTTTAAATGAAGCCTGCAGGAAATGCCTCAAAGGAAAGGAAGATCAATGAGACCGAGAGGAACATATTTCACTTCATTCCCCCCCTGCGAATCCAATTTCTCAGCAGGCACTCAGCGTCCCTATTCACCCTTGCCTGAAGCCAATTCTCATTTAACCCTAAAGAAAATCATGAAGCCAATGGATTCGCTGAACACCTAACTTACCAAAGCCCCCAACCTTCTCCTCTAAGCAAACCTCTTTCTCTCTGGAATTTGCCTTTATGTTCTCCATCCAGAAGAGAAAGAAAGAGAAAGGGAAACCAGAAAGAGAAGAGGTGGAGAGAGGATTGAAAGGCCCAGCAAGTTTACAAAGAAGAGAGCCTGCTTTAGTATTATGATACACCAACCAAGGCCAGGCATGATGGCTCATGCCTGTAATCCCAGCAGTCTGAGAGGCCGAGGCAGGAGAATTGTTTGAGGCCAGGAGTTCAAGACCAGGCTGGGCAACATAGCAAGACTCTGTCTCTACAAAAAATGAAACAATTAGCCAAGCATGGTGATGCATCTGTAGTTCTAGCTACTTGGGAGACTGAGGCAGGGGGATCACTTGAATGAAACGTGGGTGGAAACAGGAGTGATTCCTTCCCCACCATCACTCCCAGTGGCCCCCCGTGGACTTTGCAGTCCCTGTCTTGTGCTGGTTAAAGGCTCCAGGCCCCAAGGTGGGGATATGGTTGGAGTTCTATTAGAAGCCATGACTGCCACCTGTTCATCCGTGGATGAGCAGGCAAGGCAAGGGGTTGTCCTGTTGGCAGGGGCAATTGGCCCTGATGGCCGTGAGGAGCCAGGTTGTTACTCTCCAACATGTGCAGGAAGAAGTGTGTCTAGAATCCAGAGATCCCCTGGGTGTCTCTCAGGGCTTCCTGTGCCCCAAGATAACTATAAACGGGCCATTTGTGCAACCATGGCCTGTGAAGGCTCAGACCCCTTGGAGAGGGAGGTCTGGGCCAGTCCATGGGCTAGCAGCCTTGACCCGCCAACGTGCTCACTGAGGTGAGGGAAACGCAGACGTTGTGGTGAAGGCCATGGGATCAGTTGTAAGATCACAGACCGTGGCATGTTCCACTTACCATCCTGTCTCAAGGCTTTTGTAGACATGGTGGCTGACTACACGTTGAAGCCGCTGTGGCAAACTTGACTTCACAAAGGACAAGACTAGACCTGAGCAGTGCAAGGAGAGGACTGAATCTTGTGTCCTGTCTCACTTCCTCCTGGCCCACCTTTCTCTCCTGCTGCTGCTGTGCTGACCAGCTTTGCACAGGTACAAACAGAGCATCCTGCCTCAGTTGCAAGCTGCCACCTAGAGTCCTGCTTCAAAGAGAGGAACCATCAGAATCTCAGTGCTGCCACTGCAGGCCCCAAGCTCAACCCAGGGGCCTGGCCACTCTTGATGCCACATCTCGTCCCCGAGAGTCACTCACCTTGAGTGGCAAGGCTGGGTCAGGTGGTCTCATTTCAGGGACTTTTCCTGGCTCCCCCTTTCATGTGTCCCAATTCACTCACAGCTGAGCATGCGCGGGTTTGCATAACAACAACGCTTCTCATGAGGAAGTGTATTAGTGGCACATTTTGCAATACATATACACACAAACACATGCAAGTGAAACATTTTCCTAATATAAAGATTCTGAGGCTTTGTAATGGTTTTAAGTTGCCCTATTTTTTGTAGCAAAATTTCTTACACATGCACACACACAGTGTCTTAAACATAAGTTGATAGGGTGTGAAACTGCATCTCGTTTACTATATAATGAAACACCTTAATGATACTCTTAGTGGTAATGCCTTTTCTCTGAACCACTTTTCTTTTTAGTGGTTAATGTATGTTATTACCACAATATTCACCTGTTTTTCAGAAGTATTCTGCAAAATCTATTTTCCTTGTTGTGAAAATAAACCCAAAGACCAGGCTCCCTGTGTACATTGTTAGCAAGTAATTTGAGGTTTCTGTAGAAAAGCATAACTCTGCAGAATTGAGAAAACAAAGCTAGGGGATGTTGAAAAATGGCACATCTGTGAGAGTACTTCCTAGACTAAGCTTAAATGAAGGGTCCCACCTTCAGAAGGCTTTGCTGGTTGTCTGGGACCAAGAAAGTTGTAAAGGTGAAGCCAATAATAAAGCAAATGCAAAGAAACAATTTTGGTATTAATCAGGACTCATATTTAAGTTGAAGTGACCAAAACACAACTCAAACTAACTCAAGCAGAAAAGAAAGGAGCAGTGGGGAGAGAGCACAGTGCAGTGGATGTAGAACTCAAAGGGAAGTTAACAGGTCTCCCTTCCTCTCCACTCTGCTTCTTTCAATGTGGGAGCCTCATTCTCACTCTTTCTAACCAAAGAACGATCTTGGTTTCATCTTCTAAGCATCATCCTAGCAGATCCAGAAAATTCCAGGGAAGGACTCTGATTGATCCTTCTTTAGTCACATGCCCACGTCTCAATCCAATCACTGTGGTCTGAAGGATGAGACACCATGACTGGCCAGACTCTGGGAACATGCCCACACCTGTGACTCAGTGGAGCAGAACACAAGTGGTAGTGCCACCAGACTCACGTGGAATAGAAAAATAGACATTTCCCTGAGGGAAAGGGAATGCCAGAGAAGGGTAGAAGGAAAAGCAGGCAGAAAAAACAACAATAAATACCTACCTCAAAATCCAATTTATTGATTTTCTTCAACTTACACTAACTTCCCAACAATTTCTCCTGGTCCCATAAAAATGGTCCCAGAGCATGTTCTAAAATCTACCCATCAGCATGACCACACAGAGGAATCTCTGCTTCCAGAGGAGGAGCCAAGCTCAAGTCAGGGTGATGAATGCCAGCAGGAAAGCTCACTTCCTCCAGGGAGAGTCAGGCACGTGGAGGAGAAGTTGGTCAACACTGGGCAACCACACTGGGCAACCACAGCCCAGTCAGGCAGGTGAAGCTGCCGACACCACCACCCCAGCCAACCCATGGTGCCCACTTGCCGCACACAGCCAGAGTGACTCCACCTACCTGGCACCCCCACGCCTCCAGTGGCACATTGAGGCCTTCACAGACTGTGGCTGCCTGACTCTGCCTTCTTCCCATACTCTGCTAGCCAGAATTTACCCCTTTTGAATTCTTCTTTTCACTCCTACTTCATCAGGCTGTGTGAGTTTAGACTTCATAATTTGGCTGAGACTTCAAAAATAGTTTTAAGGAAACTGATTCCTGCCCCACTAAACACGGATTCCTTAAACACCCAAAACCCTAATCTGTGTTCTCAAAACTCTGATATTAATCATCCTTTATAGTCTTATCTCCCACTACTTTTCTTCATAAATACCTCATTCCTAAACACTGTATTTTAAATTACTCTCCTTCAATTAGTTTTTTTATATCTCAGACCCTGGGCTTTGGCTTATGCCATTTCCTTCACTTGGGTGGTTCCTTTCTCCACCAAAATTCATTCTTCAAATGTTAGTTCAAATACAACCTTCCCCATGGAGACTCCTGTGGCCACCTCAGTGGGAAGTAGCTGGCACCACTGGTATTAATATTAGAGTCACTGGTGTTGGAATCAAGCTCATTTAAGTAACTTCCAAGTATGAGATTTCTCTACTTGTTCCTCTGATATTCTGACATCACTTTTTAGAAAGATTTCACCTCACTCCAGCCAGAAATATTAATACATGCTCTGGATCTAAGGAAAATATTGCCTTTGGAATTTTTATAAGAATTTAGGATTGAGAGAAAAGTCAATGTTTCAAGTGAAATATGAGCCTTACTCTCATGAGTTGAGGAAAGTAAATTTATGAGAATCCATGAATCTCAAAACAACATATAAAATGTGTGAAGATCTGATACTACAAAGGTTCTTGGTTTGAAATTTGGATATTTTGCTGCCAAATGTCCATAAACTACACCACCCACTGACAAATACATTTATTAGAAGTTTTACCTACAAAGGACATGAACTGTATTCTGAGGGAGTCTAATACAGAAATAAGTTCCTAGAAATTGTAAATCTTGTCACAGAGCACAGTAGTGGTTAGAGCTTGTGAAATATGTAAACAGCTTCTAACATGTTATTTTCCTTCATAAAATTGCTGACTTTATTTTATGAATTTAATACATGTTCATCTTTCAAATTGTCTCCCCAAGAGTTCCCTACTTGTTGGCATTCTATTCTGCATCACAGCAAGCTGTTTCAGAGATCTCCTGTTGGGCACCTTGGATTAAAGACATCTTTTCAAACTTCATTTCAAAAAGCAGTAACTTCTCCTTACAATCAGATTGCTGAAGAGTCCTTGCCGTGCTTCGCCCCGTCACCCACCGCAGTCTGGCCGCCGGTTCACCACTGAAATGTCTCTGCCCAGGTTGTCGACAGCACCTGCTGACAAACCTAATGACCTGTTCAGCTCCATGTTACTTGACTTCTCTTGGTGCTGACATTGGGAGCCACTTTCTTGCTTTTGAGATGTGTCTTCTGGTTTCAGCGACCACCCACTGCTCCGTTCTCCTCCCCCCTTGGGTGTCCTTCCTCCATGTCCTCACAGGCTTCCTCTTCTCAGCCCTCCTGTGAGCTCAGTCTTTGCCGCCTATTCCTCCACGTTCTCCTGAGCAAAGTTGGCTTTGCCGAGGATTGAGCTCCCACCTATCCCACTGGGCACTCTCAGCTTAGCTTCTGCTTCACTCATTGTCACGTGCAAAACCTGCTCCTCCTCCAAGGTCCTCTTCTCAGGAAGGGCGCCGTCCACGCCCACCCTGTTGTTGGGAGCCATCCAAGATTTCTCTTCTCTCGGCCCTCACATCTGATCAGGATGCTCTTGCCGGTTCTGCCTCCTCAAAGCCCTCCTGTCCGTTCCTCTCTCCATGCCTTGCCAGGGCTTTACAGCACTCATCGCTTCTTGCCAGTGCCTTGTTGCCTCCTGGCTGGTCTCTCTGCTTCCATTCCTGTCCTTCCCCTCTGTCCTTCCATGCTGCCAGGGTGATCTGAAAATGGCATCGTGTCTCTTCCCTGGTTGGAATCATTCGAAGACTTTGAACAGGACATATGCCAAGTTTCTCATCACAGCGTATGAATTGGTCCCTGCTCACCTGTCTCCTCTCCTGCCTCTCCTACCATACTCTGTGCCAAGAAATTCCGACCTACATGCGCTTCCCCCAATATGCCAGCTCTCTCCGGCCTCTTTGCTCCTGCATATACTGTCCTCTCTTCCTGGAATGCCCTCACTCTGCTGGGCTTCCTGGCAATCCACTGCCCACTCTTCCATCTCAGCCCACATGTCCCCTTATCAGAAACACTCCCAGGCCTCCTAGACAGGCTTAGGCTCTCCTTCACCCGTGTTTTCATTGTACTCAGTACAGGACAATAACTAACCTTTATTTCATAAATATTCAGTAATCCATCAGTGATAATAACTAACCTTTACTGAGCACCTACTATGTGCCAGGCACCTGTTTAAGCACTTTACACTTTAATTCATCACAACTCTAGGAGGTAGGTACTGTTATTATTTCTATTTTATAAATGAGGGAAACCAAGGCATACAGTGATTAAACAACTTGCCCAAGGTCACAGAGCTACTTAGTGGCAGAGCTGAGATTTGAAGCCAGGTAGCCTGTGCTTAAAATCTCTCCACTCTGTGGCCTCCATGGGAGTAATTGCATTCTTATATGGCGATTGTTCCTTAGTCTGTTCATGTTTCCTACTGATGCCTTTTTAATTTTTGTTTTCTCAGGGACTGCATAGGTCCAGGCAAACAGGGCTCAATGCATGCTTGGGAAAGCAATATATGAATGGATAAATGAGATAAGTGTCCATAGATATCTCTTATAGACCTTTCTAATTAGTTCCTCCCAAGTCTTTGGTCTGTTCTTTCTTCAGCATGAGTATATTCTCCAAATTAATGAATCCTGCAAATCCAGATAGTACATTAATTATGAACAGGCTTTAACAAGAGGCAAAAATCATGAATTCAGCAGTACTCGTGTGAGAGCCTGTAACAGAGAGTTCTGCTGGAATTCATCACACCTACTGCAGCTCCAGCGTACAGAACACTGTCCCCAAAGGCCCTGGTGCCAGCAGACTCACCTTCCGGGGCATCAGTGGATGGAGCCAATGTCTCATGGCCTGGAACTTGGCCTGCGGTTTTGTTGCTTTCTCCTTTGCCTTTTTCGCCCTAGTGAAGAGTGGAGAGAAGAGGACACTCACGGAAGAGTTTGCATGTTGCCATCTCATCTCCCAGGTTCTTTCTTCTTTCCAACAAAGTTCTTGACTTTGCTAATTTTACTTGAGATTCTTTCCAAAGGAGATGTATGTGCTTGATTCCTGTCTGCTTCTCTCTTGCCCTACGGAAAACTCTAAAGCACACCAAAAATGAGGGAAGTGGGTCTTGTTCCTTTCTCCATTCCATAGGGTCTTCACGCTGATGGCAGCCTTGAAGACTATCTAAGCAAGTGAAGTCATGTGACTACGTGGTTGCACATGCCCCACCCCCCCAAATCCAGACTAGGACACCTGGCTACAAATCTTATGCCACCACATACTAATTCTGACTGTGATCAAACTATTTAGCCTCCTGATGCCTCAATTTTCATATCTATAAAATGGGAATAGTCAGAGTACACAGTTCATGGGGTAGTTGAGGGATTAAAACAACATAATGAATATAAAATTCTTAGAAAATCACCTGACATACAATAAGTGCTCAATCGAGACTCATTTTTAAGATTATCATTAATAATAATAATAATGAAATCTTTTGATTATTCAAAGATTCATAAATACTGGGTCCTTGTGGAGTACAGAGCCATGGATTCAGTGCTCTGGGGAGACACAAAAATAACTGATGTCCTAATTTTTGTTCTCACTAATGTTCATGAATAGAAAAGAAAAGAAAACATGAAAGCAAGAAGTTTCCCAGAGATATAGGAGCAAACAACAGTTCTGCCAAGAAGAACATTCTGGTCTCACAGCTTAGTGGATACCTAGAATTCAACTCTCCTCAAGAGAACTCAGAACACTTGGGTACATCTCTCACTCATCTTTGACAAACTCATATTTACGTCTATCGCCATGTTTCCCAGCCATGGCACTACTGACGTTTTGGCTGGATAATTCCTTGTGGGCAGCTGTCCTGTGCACTCTTGTAGGGTGTTTAGCAGCATCCCTGGCCTCCCACGAGATGCCAGGAGTATTTCACCTCACAGTCATGACAACCAAAAAATCTCTGGGTGTTGCCAAATGTCTGTGGGGGGCAGGAACCCCAGTTGAGAACCACTGGCCTATCAAGATTTCAGGAAAACACTCACTGGGCACCAGCTGCGACACAAAGGAAAGAATAAAAGAACAGTGGGGTTCCCTCCATTAAGCCTGGGACGAGGCCCAGTGTCACTGCTCTAGACAGGAGACCTCTGTCCTCCCCTCCTCCTGCCCCAGCTGGCTCTCCTTGTTGGTAGGATTGGGGTACACGGCAGCCTCTCAGGATTGTGATGCAGATTAGCCAAGCTCAATCTGCGAACCCACTTTAACTGAAAACCACCGCCCCTGTAAAGAAGAGTCGTTTTCAACAACCAGAGGACTGTCGCTCCCCTGCGATTGTGCCTCCATGTGGACAAATAAATTTAAGCTGAAACATTGTCACATCAGAGTCTAAGATTTCAAACCCACTGAACTTAATTCACTGCACAAATACTCACCCAGGGCCTCCTCTGTGCGAGGCACCACGCTGTGCTCCACAGAGACAGGGCTGGGGCAGGGTTGGTCCCCACCTCCAGGAGCTGTGGTGGGGTAGGTGTGCTCTCTGCCACGCTGGACAAATCAGCCCTTCGTGTTCACAACACCCAAGAAAGATAAAAATTGAGCCTCAAGGTCCTACCTGGTGTTGGGATTTCATAACTCTAACTTAGTCTATAAAACCTCTCAGAGGAAAGGAAATGAACATTTATTGCGCCTGTTTCCTGAGCCAGCTTCTCTGCTCAGGTTCCTTTAGGACTCTGCGGAAGGTATTATTATCCTGTTTTTACTGATGAGGACATTGGAACTCATAAGGAATAAAGCTATTTTCCCAATGTCAAAGAATCAGTGACAGAACTGGAATTTGAATCCACATTGGTTTGCTCCAAAGCCTTTTGCTACTCTACCCTGCAAATGGAGGTATATTTGGAAATGACACTTAGAGGGTAGAAAGTTGTATGTACTACCCAGGCCATCTATCCCAGGGATGCGGATGTCAGGGGAAGACACTCTGCTCTCCTATCTGAATCCCTTATTTGGGGAATGCCAGGCAAATGGCTATCAGGCCATCACGGTGACCCACAGTGCCTCTGTTGTAGCACCACCGGGGCTCAGCCAGCAGGGTCTGGACACAGCACAGGGGAGGAGGATTCCTGACCAAAAGGAGCAGTAACGATGAATGTTTCAGTCTGTGGCTACTTGAAGCCCAGCTTTCCCCACAGCCCTGCAGGGCATTGAGAACAGAACATCTCTGCAAAAGCAGTCTCTCCAGAAGTCAGCCAGGGGGAGGACCACTGACCAGACCAGCAGAACTAGCACAGAGACCCCAGAGAGGAAGACATGTTGCCCACAAGGCCAGATCCCTAGGAATCTTGCTCATGGTCATCCTTGACAAGTAACAGCAGTGTTATAAGGTTGCAATGCTGTAATTTACGTTATGATAAATGTATATGCTGGGGGCCAGAGAAAGGCAGATTGATAGTTTCATTTAAAGCAAACCGATTGAATTCCACTGATAGAGTCATGACTCACCTGGGAGATGTGCAAGGGCTGTCAAGGAGCACGGAGTCCCCTCCTCTGGTGATTTTTACAAGCCTCATCAATTTCTGTCCAACAAAATACTTTCATTTGGGTTATGAATGCAAAAGTTCTAGAATTCATGAAGTTAAATCCTTTCTAAATGTCTGGCACCTTACCCAGCAAAACTTTGCCATCACACATTTGATTTAATTAATGTAAGTAAAGGAAAAATGGACCTATGCAAATGTGGCCTGGTTGGCCAAGACACTGAGAAAAGAGCCATAAAGGCAACCACTGGCAGTTCCCACAACAGCAGTGTCCTGGGAAAAGGGACACTTAAGTGGTACAGATGCCCTTGTTAAAAGATCCTGATAGTCCTCTTAGCCCCACACCATTATGCACTTAATCAAGCATTCCTTGCTCTGACGCCATTATGTATGGACTGAGCAGCGGCTGGGGGAGTGAGGTTATGCCGCCTCCTACCAATATATCCATTTGTATCCCTTGATTTGCACAAAGGCTGAGGAGTCACTGGGATGGAGCCTCAAATCCTGGGCTTCAGTTATAAACAACACAGCTGGTGAACTTAACATATTATGGGGCTTGGTGTAGTGGCAAGAAGAGGGTACAGGATGCCAGGGACACTGTAACGTCCTTGTGCCTCCCCTCCCAGGGCTCTGCTGCCACAGCACTGAAATCTCCAGTCAGTGAGTTTCTGGTGCTCGCCTCGGCTGGTACCTGGAGACAGATGTGTTCCTCCGCCCCTTGCCCTGTCTTTGCCATGCCCCAGTTTGGTGTGAGCAGGGAGACCAGTGAAAGCCAGCTTAAGTGAATCAATAATCAGGTGTTGAGGGCTAACTCTTTGTACCGGAAGGACACTCGAGCTAGGATGAGCCAAACCCGATGCTAAGGCCCGACGTCAGAAGAGAATAGTATTTCTTGGTGTTGTGCAGCAACTGACACTAAAATCTATCTTGATCCAGCTCTGCTGGTGTCATGTGTGTGCCTTTTGAGAAAGAGTCTGCACCAATGACCCTGCTCTTGGCCTTTGC
This sequence comes from Avahi laniger, assembly GCA_963575035.1. Classification (NCBI taxonomy): domain Eukaryota; kingdom Metazoa; phylum Chordata; class Mammalia; order Primates; family Indriidae; genus Avahi; species Avahi laniger. The sequence goes on along the minus strand of CAUYSK010125342.1, from coordinate 40,977 downwards.
ATAACTAAGAAGACATACTTCTTTAGACCAGAGAAAGGATCTTTGGCTTTGAGCCTTGTAGAACTGTCAGGGTTTGAGTGTGTGATATTTAAGTTCATCTAGCTGTGATAGCTATTAATAAAGAGAATTCTTGTGTGTATAAACAAACATTCTTCTAACCCTACTTTCCTCCCAAGTTCTGGCCCATTTTTTGCTCTCTTTTATATCAAACTCTTCAAAAATCCTTTTCAAAAATTTGTATTTATTTTTTGTAGAGACAGGGTCTTGCTATGTTGCCAGGCTGATCTTGAACTCTTGGCCTCAAGAAATCCTACCACCTTGGCCTCCCAAAGTGCTGGGATTACAGGTGTGAGCCACCATGCCCAGACATCCAAAACCAATTCTTAATTTAAAAAAAAGAAAAACTCTCACTAAACTAGGAATAGAAAGGAACATCCTTAACAAAGAAACAACCACCAAAAAAACCTGCACCTAACATCATATTCAATGGCAAAATATTAAAATCTTTCTCCTCTAAGGTCAAGAACAAAATAATGATGACCACTACCACCACTTTTTTCAGTAATTGTGCTGGAGGTGCTAGAAGCACTTGACCTACCAGCAGCATCTGGCATGACTTGCCATGCCCCCTTCTTGATCCATTGTTCTCCACTGGCTTCCTGGATAGCCCAATCTTTTTTTTCCCTCCTATCCTGGTGATTCATTTCACTTTTTACTTCCTTTGCTGCTCTTTCTTTTCTCCTCAACCTCTTCATGTTGGAGTGGACTTTCTCTCTGTCTACACTCTCTCCCTTGATGAGCTGATCCAGTCTCCTTGTATTAAATCCCATCCAGTCCTCAATGACTCCCAAGTTTACATTTTTGGTCCAGACCTTTCTCCTGAACTCTAGCCCATATGTCTTACTGCCAACTGAACATCTCCACATTTTCACTTAACACGTCCAGAACTTAACTCCTGATCCCCGACCTGTTTCAAGTTCCTCCTTTCCTATCCCAGTTGATGGCAGCTCTACATTTCCAGTTGCTCAAGCCAAGAACTTTGAATTCATTATTGTTTTTCTCAGACTCCCAATATATAATATGTCTAGAAATCCCGCATTTCAAAATACAACCACAATTTGACTACTCCTTACCACCTCCATTGCTACTGCACTGGTCTGAACCACCATCATTTCTCTCCTGGATGACTACAATAACCTCTTCATAACATTCCCTGCCTCTGTCTGTGGCCCCTCCGATCTATTTTCAATGCAACAGTCAGAGAAATCCTTTTTAAAAAGTCAGAAAATGGTTTCATATTTGAAACTTCATCAATGTAATTCATCAGAATAACAAAGAAAACTACAAAATCTTCTCAATAGATGCAAAAAAATTATTTGATAAAAGTCAAAACCATTGCTTTTTTTAAGAGACAGGGTCTTCCTCTGTTGCCCAGGTTGGAGTGCAGAGGTGTGATCATAGATAGCTCACTGCAGCTTTGAACTCCTGGACGAAAGTGATTCTCATGTCTCAGATTCCCAAGTAAGTAGCTGGGACTACAGGCATGGGCCACCATACCTAGCTAATTTTTTATCTTTTTTATAGAAGTGGGTTCTCACTATGTTGCTCAGGCTCATCTCGAACTCCTGTGCTCAAGTGATCCTGCTGCTTCAGCCTCCCAAAGCGTTGGGATTAGAGGTGTGAGCCACCACACCTGACCACTCAAAACAAATTCTTAATTAAAAAAAAAAAAAGTCAAAGAAACCTCTCACTAAACTAGGTATAGAAAAGTACTTCTTTAACAAAGAAATAACCACCAAAAAAACCTGCATCTAACATCATACTCAATGGTGAAATATTGATTTCTTTCTCCTCTAAAGTCAGGAACAAAATAAGGATGTCCAATACCACCATTTTTTTCAGCAATTGTACAGGAGGTCCTAGCAATGCAATGAAGCAATAATATGAAATATAAAGTTTAAAGAAAGGAATAAGGCCGGGCACAGTGGCTCACACCTATAATCCTAGCATTCTGGGAGGTCGAGGCAGGAGGGTCACTCAAGGTCAGGAGTTCGAGACCAGCCTGAGCAATAGTGAGACCCCGTCTCTACTAAAAATAGAAAGAAATTAGCCAGACATCTAAAAATATATAGAAAAAATTAGCCTGGCATGGTGGCGCATACCAGTAGTCCCAGCTACTCAGGAGGCTGAGGCAAAATGATTGCTTGAGCCCAGGTGTTTCAGGTTGCTGTGAGCTAGGCTGACGCCACAGCACTCCGGCCTGGGCAACAGAGTGAGACTCTGTCAAAAAAAAAGAAAGGGAAGGAAGGAAGGAAGGAAGGAAGGAAGGAAGGAAGGAAGGAAGGAAGGAAGGAAGGAAGGAAGGAAGGAAGGAAGGAAGGAAGGAAGGAAGGAAGGAGTAAAACTCTTTTATTCACAGATGACATACTAGTATATATTGAAATTCCCCCAAAGTATCTACAAACTATTAGAATCAATAAGTGAATTGAACAAGGTTGCTGGTTACCGAGTGAACACACAAAACAAATTATTGTATTAGCATATATTTACAGAAATAAATGAAAAATTACCATTTACCATAGCATCAAAATGAAAAAATACCTAATAAAAATCTAACAAAACATGTGCAAGACCTCTACACAAAAATCTATAAAACATTGCTGAGAGAAATTAAAGAAAACCAAAATAAATGGAGAAATATTACATAAACATTAAATGGAAAATTCAATATTGTTAAGATGCCAGTTTTTGCCAAATTGATCTATAGGTTCAATTTCATTCCCAATCAAAATCATAGCAAGATTGTTTTCTGGAAATTGACAAGGTTAATCTAAAATTTATGAAAATGCAAAGAAACTCGAATAATCAAGAAAATGTTGAAGAAGAATAACCAGTTAGAGAATCAGATTTCAAGGCCAACTATGAAGCTGCAGGGCAGTGTCCGTATGGGTACAAATGCAGACAGATAGATCAGTGGGACAGAATAAATAGACCAGGATGGACCTGCACATATGAGATCACTTGATTTACAAAGAAACAGAGAGAGAAAGACAGAGAGAGAGAATGAAAAAAGGAAGAGAAGGGAAGCCAGCTGCTGCAATTCAGTGGAGAAAGAATAGTCTTTCCAAGAAATGATGCTAAAGCTATCAGATATTCTATGAAAAAAATTAACTCTGACTTCTACCTCACACCCTACCCATAAAATAATTCTAAGTAGATTAAATGCCTAAATGTAAGAGCCAGACCATAATCATAGAAGGCAAAAATGATAAATTTGATTTCATTAAATTAAAAATGTTGATCAAAACACATTATTAAGAAAGTTATTAGACAAACTATAGACTGGAAGAAGATATTCATGATACAAATATCTGACAAAGATCTTGTATCCAGAAAATATAAATAATTCCTACAAAACAAAAAGAAAAACAAACCATTTTTAAATGAGCAAAATGCTTAAACATGTATTTTATAAAAGATGAATTCAAATGGCCAGTCAGTATATGAAAAGGTGTTCAATAACATTACTCATTAGGAAAGTAGAAATTCCCATACCCACCAGAATGGCTAAAATTTAAAAATTCAATACTAAGTATTGGTTAGGATGTGGAGCAATTGGAGGGCATGAAATCAGTTCATTTACTTTGAAAATATCTATTAATACTAAAGCTAAATACTTGTCTACCCTGTGACTCAGCAATTGCACTCTTAGATACAATACTGCTAGGTATGTATCCAAGAGAAATGAGTGCATATGTCCACCCAAAGATGTGCATAAGAATGTTCACAGTGGCTCCAAATTGGAAACAATCCAACTGTCAACAGAATGGATAAATTGTGGTATACCCATATCGTAAAATACTATACATCAATAGAAAATAACAAACTTCTGCTACATACAATCACTTCAGTGAATCTTGCAAGCAAAATGGTGAGCTAAAGTAGTCAGATACTAAAGACTACATATGGTAGGATTCCTTCTACAAGAAATTCAAGACAGGCAAAACTAATCTGTGATGATAGATGTCGGAATAGTGGCTACCTTAGATAATGGTGGTGGGGTTATGAATGGAGAATTGACAAGGGAATCTTGAGTGCTGGAAATGTTTTATATCCTGATCCAGATGGTGGTCACATTCATATGAAAATATTCATGAAGCTGTACTTTACTATAAATTATATCTCCATCAAAAAGACATTATATAACTGAAAGGTTTACTGATTAAATGACATTATATCTGGAATTCAGGGAGAAAGGAATGTAAATGGGGAGTATATCTATAAAATATTGATGAGTTCATAATTATAAAACTGTTTGATAGGCACATGGGGGTTTATTATACTATTCTTCCTGCTTTTGTTGGTTTAAAATTTCCATAATAAAAAGATTAAGAAAAACAAAAAATTAATGAATAAACAAGTCAAATGATTCTGTTTACAATCTTGCCTTGACATCCATCTCATTCAGAATAAAAACCAGAGTCTTTCCAGTATCTATAAAGTCCTGTCCTCAGTCATCCATTCTAGCGACAATGGCGTTTTCCCTCCTCTGGGCCTGTGCCAAGACTGTTCTCTCTGCCTAGAAAGCTCTCCCGACACACACCTACATGTCCTTCATTCTCTGCTCACATGTTGTCTTCTCAATGAGACCATACCTATCGCCCATTTAAAATTGCAATCCACCTTCCTGGCTTTCTTGATCTTCTTTAACCTAACCTGTTCCTCCCATAGAAATAATTGTTTTGTAATGCACTGCATAATTTATTTATTTACTGTTTTGGGGTTTTTTTGTTTTTATTGTTTATTGTACATCTTTCCCCTAAAATGCAAGCTCTTCAAAAGCAAATATTTTTGTCCAATTTGGTCACAAAAGTATCCTAAGCACCTAAACAGTACCAAGGTCTCAAAACACCTGGCACATAATATGTTCTCAATAAATAGTTTTTTAATAAATTAAGGGATGAATAGTAGTGCAATAAAAAAGATTGATTCTAATTTGATCTCCCCTGCATATTGACAGTGGGAAGAGAATGTGCTGGTCATGCCACCATAATCTTTTCTGGTCCATGTAAGAGTTATGTTTTTGTTTTAAATGGCATATGTCATTCTTTGATGGTCTGTTAAACATGTTGGTCAACGTGCCTGTCCTCATTATCCTTTATATCCTTCGCATCCTTATATCCTTTATATCCTTCTTAATAAGGAAGATCTTCAGAGCCTTGGAAGAGGCAGATCTAGGAGCCTAACTGACATGGCTTTCTCAGCTCAAATCAGTTTGGCCAAGAGTGAACCCAGGAGAAACCAGATTGTTGGCAGGGAAGTGACCTTTTTTCCTCTCAAGAATTTGGATCACAAAACACAGAAACAGTCATCAGAACAGAATAGGTTGGGTCATATGCAGGAAGAGTGAGGCACATGCTGCTGTCAGGCAGAGTCCGTGGCCTTTGAGGAACAAGAGGGAAACCACTGTCCTGACTCTATTCTACTTACAGTGTCTTTCCCCTTGGCCAGGGAGGATGCTCTCTCTCCTGGTCTTCATGCCCTGTTGAATTCTTAAAATAAATTCTCTTTACTCAAGCTTGAGGAACTGTTGAAAAGGCATCCTTAGACCAGGGCACCCAAACCCTGATATGCCTGGTCCTTGAGGCATTCAGAAGGAGGCACAACTGTGCATCCCAGAACACTGGTCCATGGTGATCAATACAAACTTCTGGGCTGAATTCTCAGAAATATGGATTCAAATGCAAATTATATGATATAAGGGCTAAGAATATGTGTTTTTTTAACAGCTTCTTAGAATAGTTTAATTTGCAAATTAGTTTGGGAAATTACTGTAGGCTACCATTTCCAGATCCAGCCTTCAATTCATTTCTACAGTGTAAATGTGGCTCTTTTTATAATTTGGGACAGAATTTGCATTGCAAATACGATAAGGCATGTCTTATTACACATACCTATACCATTTCCTTCCCTCATGTAAATGGTATTCTAAAAGTGCAAAAAACAACCTCAATAACTGTTAGGTTTCCCTGAGAAATGAGTTTCCTTTTCTGACAGCATTACCTTGGTCTACATATGCAGATTCACAGAAATGAAAGCGAGCAAAGATCCTCACTTGGTAGGCAGCCAGGCCCTCTCCTGTTCCCTGGAGGTCACCAAGTCCTACACCAGGGTCACGCAGACAGAGGGATGGGCAGGAAAGGGGCTTAGTAAATTTTATGACTCATAATAACAGTCCAAGCGATGCAGCTGAGATTAAAGGGCTAATCAAATTTCACACTCCAAGGCATGAGCTGATTACTCTTGGGCCAAGAGGGGATTTATTCCCTGTGCTTCTGATGGGCACAGGGGGCCAGGTGCACTCTGTGATGCTTCACATACTATTGACTCTCCCAAAAAACAGGAATCATGGGTCGAGAGGTTCGACACCCACCGAACAGGGTTCTGTGGTTTTCCCGATCATGGACAGAGCGATGGCATAAGGAAAGCTTCACAGGCAAAGAATTTGCTAAGATGGACCAGTTCTGTATGGAATGTACCTGGGGACTCCCTAGAGAACTCGTTTTCCAGGACTTCATCCAACCTAGAGAAGAAGGAGAATCCTGAAGGCCTCTGCTCCTTTCCATTTGGTGTCTTAGTTACTATCAAAACCTGTCCCATCAGCTGTGAAATCAGGGTAATTGTTTACTTCTTGAGGTGATTGTGAAGATGAAGGTGGGCAAGATTGGATTATGGGATAGGGTTACAGCTGGTGCCCCAAAACTATTAATCTGACAACCCAGGAAACATCAGAGCATAGGCCCTTGGCAATTCTTGGCTTAATAGCTCTGCATAGTTAAGAACTTCGGCTCTGGACCAGAAACACACACTTGGATCCAAAGCCTAAAGAGATTTTAAAGGAACTATAAAACCAAAGAAACCTTAGGCCTAGTAATTATCTAACCTCTAAGGCAATTCTTAGGTTCCAGAACTTGCACCAAGAGGAAGTGGGCTGTCCATGATGTTTGACACCCCCAAAATTTGTTTGCTCGGTGTTCATATAGAATATGGCCACAGGGGACAACGAACTAAGATCTTTCCAGGAGTAGACCCAGGCATTGGGAGGTAACCCAACCATGGAGATAACAGTTGTAGCTCTGTCCTGTCCCCAGAACTTCTCCAGCCCTGAAGAGCCTCTCAGTTGGAACTGAGATGAGACTAAACTCCACCTCCAAGCCCACTCCAGGATGCTGTGGCTCAAGCCGGTCCCCCTGCAAATCAGCTCATCCCTCCTTCCTCTTCCTAAGAAAATCCTACTCATTCTTTGGATTTCAGATCAAATCAGTCCACCTCCACCCAAAGTCTTCCCCAACCACCCACGCCACAGAATACTTTGTCTCTTCAGAATTTCTCGTAACTCTTTTTTACTAAGTGTTAATATTGTACATGATGATAATCTCTATCCTCGTTTAAAATGAACAAATGTTAAGGCAATGTATTTCAGAGGAAAGAGCTCTGGCTTTGAAGACAGGCCTTAGTGCTACAACTTGTTAACAAAGTGAACTTTAGAAAGCTCCTTACCCTCTGTAAGACTTGCAGTCCTCATCTGTTAAATGCAGATAATCATACTTTGTGAGGTAATTTCTAAGATTAAAATAATACATGTAAATCACCTGGTATACAGTAGCCTATTTATACTTGTCTCATGTAATTTTTCATATGCTTCTGTTTTATGTATCTAACTAAAGTATAAGTATAGAGTTGTCTTATACATTTCCATGTTTTCCATAGGTTAATGCCCACAATAAGTGTTCACGAAATACAATCATGCATTGCTTAATGACAGGGATACATTCTAAGAAATGTGTCATTAGGCAATTTTGTCACTGTGTGAACATTTTAGAGTATACTTACACCATCCTAGATTGTATAGTCTGCTGCACACGTAGGCTCTGTAGTATAGTCTATTGCTCCTAGGCTATAAATCTGTATAGCTTGTTGCTGTGCTGAATACTGCAGGCAGTTGTAACACCATGATGAGTATTGGTATATCTAAATCTATCCAAATATAGAAAAGGTAAAATACAAATACAGTATTATAATCTTATGAAGCCACCGCTGTATATGTGGTCCATTGTTGACCAAAACATCATCATGCAGTGCATACTATACTTGTAACTAAAAACTAAAGTAACATTTGAGTAAATCCATTTTCTTCCCTTTGGTGTTTTCAAAATACCATCATAAGGAGAACAAGCCTGAGACTGTGTCCATAGTAAATGCAGTGTCCTTTTTCTAGTAGTTCTGGAAGCAGATGATCAGCGAAGCATAGATTCCAGCTGAGGATCTGGGCACCTGGATATCTAAATATTGAGCCTCCAGGGATGGAGTCTGTATGGCAAGAATAAAAGTAGCCAAAAAATTGAAATATGGAATAGAAGTCTTTCCATATCCCAATGACAGTGAGAAGAAATGCTCAATGGTCGGTGAAAGACCCCAAAAGAGAATTAGGGCAGTAAAAGACTCAGTACCAGAGACCAATAGTAAGAAGGACTTTTGTAACAAAATCAGGTCTTCTGACTTAGGATCCAGATTTTGCTTTGGTATTTGTAGAGTCAGACATGCATTCTGGTCTGACCACCCTAGGTTAAGCAGGAATCTGGAGGCACCAGGTTGGCTGAGATGCATTCCCAAATCTTCCTCTAGGCAGATACTGACAAATGTTATCTCTTAAAAACTAAACAAGAAAAAAAAAATTTCAACGCATACAACCTGATTTATCTTTTGACTTCTCCAAGAGCAACCATGTTCTCTTCCTATATTTCCCCAAAAAAGGCAGAGAAAAGTATTGAGCTTCCTCACCATAAGCATCCCAGAAAAAAAATTACAATAATCTTTCATTTGTTCATCAACTTCCAAGTAATCTTTGGGCTATTTCCTTCTTACTCTCAGGGGTTTAACGATCTTTCTCGAAAGACTTCAGTGTGTCCCGGGAAGAAACACACCTTCCCAGGCCAAGCCCAGTTCTCCCATGCCCAGGGTGGGCTCCCTGATTTACCACGGGAGCTGCTCACATTTCTCTACCTGGACTTCCTCTTCTACCATCAGGTGTTGCATCACATCAGCCTCGGAAAAGCCTCATAACTCAGGATGACAATATCAAGACCATTAAGCCTATATACTTCCACAAAACAGCCTGACTGCTGTCTCTGCTCCAGGTTATAAAGATTTCTCACAGCTTACAAAAGCCCCTCAAGCACTGCACTTGATGGGTTGCCCTCAGAAGGCCACTTCCAAGACCAAAGCCATTTTTCACTCAAGCATTCTGTCTAGGGGGGCCTCAAACTACTGCACAGTAATCTGATGGTGATAGCTCTGAGGTATTACTGAGGCATGGCCCATCGCTCAGATCGTAGGGCTTGGTGGTCAGATCTAGCTTGTCTACCTCAAAACATATACTCATTCATTTACATACACTGAAACCGAATGTCAATCCCCCTTACTCATGATTGGGGAAAATCCACAGCCTACAGTGAGTACAAGAACTGGTCAAGATGGTATAAAGTTAAAATCCCCAAATCAAGTCCAATAATCTTAAAAATTCCCACATAACCAGAAAAATTTCTGAAGATTGGTAGGGAGGACATTCTTACTGGAGTCCATAAAATTTGGACTTTACTGAAACTACCAATTTTCAACAGCCATTGGCCAACACTCCTGAGCTCCCGGTCCTTAGCCCCCCATCCCAATTTCCACCTCCAGGCACACTAATAACAGTTGAAGGATGACACTGTCAAACAGACAGTCATGTTTTAAAAGCAAGTGACACAGTTAAGAGTACACATGTCAAAATTTGCAAATGTATATGACATTTGCCAAGGAATCTGTTTTCTGTGGTGCTGCAGCCAAAGGTCACTGGGTGGGGCAATCTCAGTCTCTTGTCCCTCTCTAGTGCTTGGCGATAGAATCTCAATTGTGAAATGCTGTGTAGCCTGTACAAATGAAACTTTAAGGATCAATTTAACACACACTGGCATTTACTTTGAATTGGGGCTCTCCCACCATTGTAAACTTCTCATGGAAGTGTCCCTCTAAATCAGCACTGTGCGATAAGAAGCCACTAGCCATATGTGGCCACTGAGCACTTGAAATGTAGCTAGCACTACTGAGGAACTAACTTTTACTTATTTTACTTTACTTTACATTTAAATTTAGCCACAGCAGGGCAGTGGCTGACATATTGGACAGTGTGAATTCCAAGTGCTCGTGACATGGGACTGTGCCTGCTTCCCCGGCATTCCTGGCCCAGAATGACACATGGATGAAGAAGAGGAATTAAAACGAGGCTCATATATATCAAATACCAAAATGAGCTTGAGACAGCCTCCCCCAGTGCAGAGTGTACAAAGGAAATGGTCAGTTTAACTGGTTCCATGATTCTTGGGCTCCCTCAGCAAGATAAAAGCTATCAAAAAAAGAATCAAAGTGTGGAGAGGGGAAAGAATGTGATGAAAAGATTCTCTGGAGAAAGTGGCTGCTACTGCTGCCTTGGTATTTGCCTGTACTCCTCCCAGAGTTTGATAGGACAAAAGATAATAAGGATTTCTTGCAGACACAGGAAAGAAAAGGCTGGGTCAGGGCTGGTTAGATCCCAACCAAGAAGACTTACTGGACGAGCAAGGAAACTTCAGTGGCATGAATCTGGATAGGGTGGACTCAGTGGTATGCTGGTAAATGTTTAAGAACCAGCTCTGTGGAAATAAAAAAAAAAAAAGCTCCAATTTTTTGTATTTTCCAGTTTCCTGGGTGTAAATACTCCCACATGGCCAATTTCCAGCTACCAGTCTGAAGTCCCTGAATGTGGTGTTGGAAACGAATATGCACACTCAGCTTTTGTGAGCTTATTGTGTTGTAAGCCAGCTCTAGCACTCCACTAGGTGGACCCCCAGTTCTGAGCCAGGGGTTCAAGGGAAGCAGCTTCTTAGGGAATAGAGGGCTCCCCTCATGGTCCAAGACATGCATGTAAGAGGTCCCCCATGATTGGTGTATCTGCAGATCCCAGGAGAGAAAGAATGAATTGTAACCACTTTCTAGACCAAAAGCAAAAGCCACTCAGCCAAGTCAGAGCTTTCCTTCCCCCTGATACTTTTGTGCCTTCTTCTCTGCCCCTTCAGCTGTTGCAGGATATAAAACAGGAGTTTGGGAGTCTGCAAGAAGATGAGTAGGAGAAAGACCCACTCAACGGCAGGCAGCTGCCAACTGCTGGCCTTAGCCCACTAAAGAGAAGGAGACATCTCACCTCTGAATGAAGTCTGAGACATTGATTAATGTCATGTACTGGATTTATATTCTGGTTACTGAATCGATATTAAGTGTCATGACTTAAAATGACCATAGGAACATCCATTATTTCCTAAAATTTTTCTGGAGGCAGGGGACAAATTTAGAGGAACAGTGGGAGCCAAAATTAATGATAAGGTTGAGCTTTTATTACATCATGAGTTGTGCATGTTCAACATAATTTCAACAAAAATTTTCTCCTGGCTGAAGACACACTTAAAAAAATAGAACCATGTGTGAGTGTCCCTTCTTCCCATGTCTTTGTCTTCACAGCATACCCCTTAAGCCCCCACCTCCCTAACTTTCAGGGGGCAAGGTAGGTGGTGACCTCAAATAGGCCATGATATAGAAGGTGGCAGGTCATGGAAGCTGAACACCCCTGACCTGGGCTCCCATCCAACTACCATGATAACAAACTTCAGAGAGTCGAAGACAACATCAAAAGGATGAGACCGTTGGATGTAAAGGACCCTACAGTTAGACTAATTCTACAGGAGCTTAATCTGTGAAGATGATTTTTCTATTTATGGCTTTTTAAAGCTAAATGCTATCTTCCAACCTCAAAGTGACTGTTTCATCTCCATTGAAACCCACCCCTTAACTGGCAAAGTCAGGAACACTCAGTTTTTCCTGATGACCAGGGGGGAGTTCATAACTCTTGCATCAAAGATAGCAGCTGTTCACCTAGAAAACCCTGTCCAAAATTCAATGTCTTTGCATGAAGCTTTTCCTCCCAGATCTCCTATGGTGAAACAAATAAAGGAGAGAAGAACGTGGGCAGCTCCCACTAAGACAGGCGATAAGCGTGGACATTGATCCATTCTTTCTCATCCAGTCCTAGATGCTTACTCTATGTCTTCTGGCCAGGAGCCTTTAGGGCACGTTCACATCCCCTGCAGAAGCCAAGCATCAAGCTGATGGCTCAGAAAGAACAGCGAGACTGACTAATGTTTGGTGAGTACCCAAAGGAGCCTCACTGGAGAGAATGGCATGGTTTGGTCTGAAGATAAGACATTCTCCCTGCCTGAGAGGCAGAGTGATGGAAGATGTCACACAGAAAGCTGTAGCTTCATCTTCCACCCTTCTCCCTCTACCTTCTTGACTTTAAGAAGAAACTTAAAAGATTCTTAATCCTTTATGAGTCTTGGAACTATATGAGAATTGTCAGAAGAACTGGGATCCCCAGAATAATGCACCTACGTACATACTCAGACATTCCCCAAATCTTGCATATCATTTTGAGGGGGCTCACATATAACATTTCCCCCATTGTGGGCCCAGATTCTATGGGTTTGAGGTTAGAAGTCCTATTTCTAGGCAGGGCCTCTGCTGCTGAGCCCTTTAAGAGCATCACTCTGGAGGACTTTCCCTTCCTTCCCTACTCCTTCCCACCTTCTCCAGCTGGCTGGGTTTCAGAACAAGGTTGCTTGCCAGTTCAACTGGCACCATGGACTGCTCATAGCTGCTTCCTGGGTCTGGGGGAAACAGCCAAATTCCTTTAAGCAAGTCATGTCTTATTTATTGATTGTCTGTCCTTGAAGGTTTTGACGGCCCCTGATAAATCACAAACCACTGCATCCTCCATCTGCTGCTTCAGTCTCTTGAACTAAACCTCAATTTTTGGGGGTCCTTCAATTCAAATGCAGCAAGTTCTAGATCTATAATTCATTCTTTCACTCATTTAAGCACTAAAATCTATTGAGCACCTATTAGGTGTCAGGCACTATTTGAGGCATCGGTGATACAGCGATGAACAAAATAGACTTCATCTTAATTTTTTTCTCTTCCAAAATGGTAATTTTAACTATCATTGCTTTAAAAGCAATAAATATTATAATAACTACCTAAGTTATAAGCTCTGCTCTAAATATTTAATGTGCATTTTCTCATTATTTTTCAGAAAACTTGATGTAAGTATCATTATTATTGTCTTCATTTTATAAAAGTGAAAATCAAAAAGTTCAAGTAATTTACCCAAGCTAGAGAGGGGCAAAGATAGGAAGTAATGTTGTTGAAACTGCAAGGAGGTTTTGGCCTCGGTCCAGTTGCTCATTGCACAAAGATTCAATTATTGAGACAGGAAGGATTGCCAAGGAAGAAAGAAATTTTTAATATGACAGAAGTCTTGCTGGGAGAATGGGAAAAGCTGCCTTAAATCTGTCTCTCGTGGGCTTTTTAAGGAGGTGCCTCATGCCTTGGGGACAGGTCATGATGTAACTAACAAGGGGCTATATGCATTGGGGGTGAATCTTGGCATCAGGAAGTCTGCCCAGGGACCTTCAGAATCTCAGCTCCTTTGTCATGCGGTAAAATCACCATTTCTGGGAAACAACTCAAAAGGTCAGGTAGTTACTGAAGGGAGAGAATTATATAGGCGTCATTGAAATTTGTTCAATGGGGGCTGGTTACAATCCCGCCTCCCACTTCTTTTTAGTTTATTCCTCAATCTTGGGGAATCAGGACATAGATGTATCTGGCTGCTTCCTGCTGAAATGGGAAATAATCAGGATATGAGAAGAACAAAAATGTTGGGCTTGTAACTGGAACTTTTTAGTATATGTTGCAGAGCTTCCGCCCTCTCCCCATGAAGGTAGTAAAGTGTATCAAAAGAAGCATCCATTGCCATTCGGATCCCTCCTGGGAAATATTGACCCAGTGTTCCCCAGATGGAATCTCCATCCTAAAATTTCCCTAGTTATATATGAAAACAGTTTTAGATAGCTTTGAGCAATAGATTGAGAGATCATCACTAATGAATTGTTTTGCCAGGCAAACAAAAATTCCCAAAGGACACGCTAGACATACAGGATATATGTTTTCAGACATCCCAGGGAGTAGGACTTATGTCTCAACTATGTTTTGCCTTTTGACCAGTAACCACAGCGTACCCAGCTTTGCATTGTCCCTGTTTCATGACACTGCTTCTGTCCGTAAAGAACTCCTCATCCGGGTCCGACAGGGGCTGATCAGCCATACCCTGAAGACTAGAATATACTTGTTCAATAATCTGAATGCTATCATAGAATGGGGAACGAGAGTCTCTAGGCAGCAAGGTGGCTGGATTTAAGGTGGACAGCGGCTTCAGAGTTACATTAGGATTATCTAACAAAGTAGCCTGATATTTACCCATCTGGCCATTGGCCATAAACCAAAAGCCTCCCTTTTGTTCTAGTAGAGGTAATACATAATGCCTGGTGTGAACAGCCATCAGTTGTCTAAGGGTAAACTTTTCAGCTTCCTGTAAAATATCATAAGTACAGCTACCTGCTCACAAACGAGTGGTCCATCCTTTTGCTACCCATCCAATTGCTCAGAGAAATAAGGTATAGGCAGCTTATGACCCCGCAAAGCTTGTGTCAATACCCTGAGTCCAATTTCTTGCCTTTCTTGAATGAACAGATCAAAAGGCTTATATAAGTTCAGGGGGCCCAATGGGGGCGGGGGGCAGTCATCAATTTTTCTTTAATAGTCAAGAAAGCCTTGTAGCTTTCCCTGGTCCAAGTATAATAAATAGTTCTTTTTCTTCCCCTTTTAAGGCTTTATAGAGGGATTTTCCTATTAGCCCGAAGTTAGGAATCTAAATCCAGCAAAATCTGGCTATATCCAAGAATCCTTGAAACTGCCTGTGGGTGGTATAGACTGCTATTTGATTTACAGCCTCTCTCCAATCTGGAAGGAGGTTCCAGGTTTCAAGAGACAATTCAAATCCCAAGTATTTGACAGTGGGAAGTGAGATCTGAGCTTTTTTTTTTTTTGAGATGTTTATATCCTTTTTTAGCCAGTAAATTTAATACAATTATGGCATGTTGCCTTGATTCAGTTTCAGTCTCACTGGCTAGCAGGGTATTATCTAAGTACTGTAAAATCATTTCCTTGCCTAAAACTATTTCCCTCAAATATCTGGGCAGAATTTTCTGAAGATTGTTGGGGAGTTATTTTTAAACCCCCAAAGAAGGATGGTCCAGCAGTGTTAGCATTTTGCTTTAGTTTTTAAGTCTTCCCATTCAAAAGCAAATAGTACCTGGGATTTGGGAGTAAGAAGAATGCAAAAGAAAACATCTTTTAAGTCTGTTACTGAAAATCAAGCAAAATTTCCAGATAAAGTGCTTAGGAGGATGTAAAGATTACATACCATAGGAACAATATCCTCCACTATTTGGTTTATTGCCGTTAGATCTTGAACAAACCAGTATTCCAGAGTTTTTTCTTTTTGACGGATGAATGGGGGTATAACGAGGTATGTCTGATCTCCCTTCCATTCATGGCCAGGAACTCAGTTTTAAGGTTTTTTTCCCCTTGGGCCAGGATGGAGTCCATTCAGTCAGTGGGGGAGGTGCCTAGAATTTTATTTTAGTTTACAGTTTTCTCTTTTGGCCAAGATTTGCCAGAGGCAGCATTAATGGCCAAATTTTATTTTATTCCATTATTGCTGGACCGGTGTGGCTACTTGACCTGGTTCCATCCTGTCCCTCTGTGGGACGTGTGGCCAAAGGACTTACAGTCAAAAGTCTTATAACCAATTAAACATTCTAGGCTAGATGGGAATAGAGGTGGACAGGAATTTATCAAACTTTAAAATCTCTTATGTACCATAAGAACAACAACAAAAACAAAAAAAGGCCAAAAACAAGGTTATAAAATTAACTGATCTATTAACATCGAACTACTGTCAGACTTGTAGGAATTTGTTATATGAAACATACGCAATTGTTAAAACTATTTGAGCTAAGAATTTAGAGAGTCTTATAACAGAATGAACAAACAACATTCTAAACAAAAGGTTATAAGTTCTGCCTAGTTTTGATAATGACAGGAAAATGGAAGCTTACAGGTAGCTAAACATTCAAATTATCTAGATTTTATGGACATTTGTCAAAGATGTTAGAATCACCAGTTATTATAAAATAATAGCAATTCATTTAACCAAGAATGATAATCAGAAGACTGTAAAGGCAATACAGAAAAATCCTTAACTTTTTAAAGCTCAGTTTTCCAAAGTATCAATAATGAAAAACCTAAGAAGGGAAACATAGGCATTTACATTTGCTTAATTTATTTTAGTAGTTTACTTACCATTTTGACAGCCTGTGAATATTAGATATACAACCAATGCGATTAATTATGCCTTCAACGAAGTCATTTAATGTTTAAACAAATTTAATATCTAAATATATGTTCATAAACAAAAGTGGGAGAAATGAGAAGAAAATGAATTTTGAAATGTGGACCAAGAAACAATCACAAATTTAGTTTTAACTATCACGTTTAAACTTAAAAAAAATTTCCAAAATGACAAACATAAGTATTCTAGTAAGACTTGCTGTTCTGAACAACGTGACATCTTTGAGTTCTGCAGCTACAACAGAAGTTTTAGAACACATCCTACTTAAAAATGTTAACGAGTTTGATCTTTCTAAAATACCAATATCCCAAAATACAATGTATTAATATGACATCACTGGACTGTAGACTGAATAAACTTCTATCATCAATCTTTACATCTCAAATAATGACACAAAGTTATAACATTTTTTTTACATAAGGATCAAGATCAAGCTATTTTAAAAAACAGTATAATTGGTCTCAAACCATTTTTCTACTTAAGTGCAAATTCAATTACATGTAATACTTCCAAAGAATAAGACAGTTTTGAGATTCTCTTTAGATTCTAAGAATAACTATTTTTTTTTTTTTTTGAGACAGAGTCTCACTCTTTTTGCCTGGGCTAGAGTGAGTGCCGTGGCGTCAGCCTAGCTCACAGCAACCTCACACTCCTGGGCTCAAGCAATCCTTCTGCCTCAGCCTCCCGAGTAGCTGGGACTATAGGCATGCGCCATCATGCCCGGCTAATTTTTTCTATATATTTTTAGTTGTCCAATTAATTTCTTTCTATTTTTAGTAGAGACGGGGTCTCGCTCTTGCTCAGGCTGGTTTTGAACTCCTGAGCTCAAACAATCCACCCACCTTGGCCTCCCAGAGTGCCAGGATTACAGGCATGAGCCACCATGCCCGGCCATAAATATTTTTTTATTTTGAAAATTACTATACAAAAATTATTAGTTTATGGATTTTTAAAAATTTTTCTTGGCAAAGGCCTTTGCCATGGCAATACAAAGTACACATAGCAAGCTAGCTTGCAATCAGTACTCAGAAAGAGTGACCAAAACCAAAATATCTTCAGAAACCTTTGACCATAAGTTTCTGTTTTTATGCTATCATTTACTTTGAGTTTTATTTATTCTAATTTACCGACACATTTTTGCTTAGGCATGTCTACATTTTTATCTGAGTAAGAACGTTAAAGTAAAATACATGGGCCTTTTTGCCAGTAACTCAGGGGATTTAGCTGTTTTATGAAAACAACAATACTAATAATTAGCCTTATTTATTAAAAAATCATACAAACACAGATCATTTTGTTTTGGCTGGGTTTTTAGTTTTCTAACTTTTCTCTGAAACCCTGATACCTTCAAATATACAAATGACCAGTAAACTCAAGAAAAAGTGTATACTGACAATTTTGAAGACATTTTTATTGCTGTTGTATTCATAATTTTTAAAAACCAGTTTGTTTACCAAAAATTTCTAACTTCATGTGAACTTGAAAAGCAGTTGGGCTTATTTATTTAATTTATGAGAGCTCTTTTTACTTATAAGCCAATTTTGATACCATGTAGACATATAATACATGTACATACACAAAACACATCTAAACACACACACACACACACACACACACACACACACACACACACACACACAGTTTCAATAGCTTTTATCTCAGAACTCTAGCCAGGAGATCATCTGGCTGGAGTTCCACATAAATCTGTATACACTGCATTTTCGTTCTTCTTGCCCTGTCCGACAGCGGGCAACCCTGCATCTCAGTCTGGTTACCTCCATGGACAGAGATGTCTTTCAATCTCCTAGACCTTAGGATGGAGGTGTCTTTTAATCTTTCAGACCTTAGAATCTGCCGCAAGAGAAACTACTTTTGGAGGTGTCTTTCAACATCCCAGACCTTGAACTACATTTATAATACCATCAACAGCAAATTTAAAGTAGGCAAAAAAGAAAATGGAGACAAAGAACTTAACAGACTCCACATTTACAAGCCACACACCAATACAGATAAACACTCAATATAAAGACAAATTCAAGAGGTTTCAAAGAAATAAACTACAATTTCACTTAATAAGCCCCAGGAGTGCCAAATCAAAACAGGTCAGTCTCCACTCTCAGAAACGGTTGGGGACTCATCCAACCCCAAACAAATGGGAATTCCCTCAGAATTCCCCAAATTGAGAGGGGCATCCCCCACTGTGTGGTACCTTCAAATACTACTCACCCACCCAGAGGCAAGTTTCAAAATCCAGAAGTCCTCTCTTCAGAGGCAAGCAGGAGACAATCACTAATGCGCTGGAGACCAGTAAGAATGTGTCGGAGGCTGGGAACAGCAGAGCTGGCCGGAGTCCGATGCTGCCCTCTGGCAAATATGGCCAGGCAGCTGCTAAGGCAAGCTTTGGTCTCTCCCAGCTCTGCAGCCACTGAACCATGAGCAATGCCATCCTAGCGGAGTCCCCATAATTGTCAAAATTGCAAGGGGGTTTTGGCCTAGGTCTAGTTCCTCATCGCACAAAGATTCAATCATTGAGACAAGGATTGCCAAGAAAGAAAGGAATTTTTTGATACCACAGAAGTCTCCTTGAGAGAATGGGAGAAGCTGCCTCAAATCCATCTCTCATGGGCTTTTAAAGGAGGGGTCACGTGCCTTGGGGCAGGTTGTGGTGTAACTAGCAAGGGGCTAGGTACACATGTGCATTGCGGAAAAATTGTAGGGGATGGTTAATTTTGGCATCAGGAAGTCACCCCAGGTGCCTTCAGAATTTCAGCTCCTTTGTCTTACAGAAAATCCACCATTTCCGGGAAACAACTCAAAAGGTCATGTAGTGATTTAAGGGAGAGGATGATAAAAAACATGTACGGGTCATGAAAATTTGTTCATAGACCAGTTACAGCAACACCAGACAGTTTGACTAAACTACTGTTAAATTCAACATCCCTGGTTATATTAATAGTTACAAAGCAAGGTTAGACCCTTTAGCACCATTGAAAAGTGAACAGATGTTTCACAAAAAATTAGTCTAGTAATGTGCATATATTTAAGTAGCCCCGAGGGTTATCCGTGGTTGCCAAGAGGCTCAAAGTCAGCATGAACATAGTCAGGAAGCATTGATGTTAACCAGACATGTGCAGGGATCCTGCAAGAGCACGATATACAAGAATGGGAATGTGAGGCTGAGGATGACCAGAGATGAGCTGGCAGCCAAGAGACAAACAAGCCACAAGTTATAAAAATATATATTATAAAATTATAATTTTTTTAAATCATGATGGGCAGGAAGATTATTGTAATCCTGAGGCAATAACTGGAGAAAGTACAAAGTAGGTAATAAAAGAACTGACTAGGGTATATAGATACACAAAGAGTGCAATGTGCACCACCCGAAAGATGGACATATTTGAAACTCGGACTTGGGGGGGGGCAAGGGCAATATACGTAACCTAAATATCTGTACCCCCATAATATGCTGAAATAAAAAAAAAGAACTGACTAGTCAGAACAAAATATTTAAAAATAGCAGTTGCCTGTATCTGTGGCTTCTAAAGACCTCAGCTGGCACTCATAGAAACTCAAATGAAATTTAGGACTGAGAATAATTGAGAGGGGTAGCTCCTAGGCAGGGGTGAATCATGTTTTGCAGGATTTGAAGGTTATATAATTTGGGTGACTTGCCTTAAAAAAATTGCTGATACCAAATTAGATCCAGGGCCTTAGAAAGGGCCCTGAAGCATAAGCTACATTAGCTTCACAGCAAATCCAGCTCAAACGCACAGAGGAGGTTGCTAAGAAACACATACGTTGCTAGATCAGGACTGCAGTGATTGTGATAAGACTGAATGCTCAATTTGAAGAACTTTGTGATCCAGAGAACAATTATTTGAAGGCACTTTGAGAATAAGATGCAACAGAATAGCAGAGGTGGTTTAAAGGGAGGCTTTCGACAATCCAAACCACTGAAAGAGACATCCAGTGTAAATTTGAATGAGATACCAATTTTTGCCTATCGATTTGTCAGTTTCTAAAAAATTATACTGTTAAGCCAGCCTCCAGCTAGTGTATACGGTACCTATGAACAATTTACAAAAAGACTGCTTATGTAGGCAGACAAGGTGGAAAGATGAGTCCCCTCTGGGCAGATATAGCCCCTCCCCACCCCCCTGCAGGTGAGTGCTGTGGTATGGCAACCTGGTGGAGTTTGGGGCAAAGTAGAAAGCATTCCTTTCTCTCTGTGTGGTGTTGTACCTGCAGGAAGAGAGGCTGGGCAAGGGAAATGCAGACTGGATTTCTGCCCCAGCTCATCCTCTCAGCTAGGCACCTTTGTGAAGTGTCCGAATTGCACAAGCAAACAAGGCAGTCCTGTATCTAGAGGTGTGGTGATTTTAACAGCATGACTATAGAGACTTAAAAATGTGCAATTCTCTGGCTCAGAAAGACTGCTTTTTAGAATCTATTCTAAAAAAAAATTATCAGTGGAAAGGACAAATATTTATGTAGAACAAAGCTTGTAGAAGTAGTATTTACATAGTGAAAAGTTGAAGACAACCTGTATGCCCAATAATAGAAAACAGATTAACATGTGACTCAGCCTAACAATACAATACTGACCATCCATTAAATGAATTTTAAATGGCAGGAGGAAATGTTCATGACGTAATTATGAATTAAAAAGCAAGAAAGGAAACTATGAAGATTGAAAATATCCATGTGTCTGTTAAAAAAGGCTAGAAAGGAAAACACCAAAATATTGAAAGAAGTTATCTATGGGTAGTGGGATTGCAGGCGATTTTATTTTCTTCTTCACATTTTTCTATATTAAAGAAAACATTTTTATTTTGTAAATGTCACACTCTTACCTTTATTGCAAATGTACATTTTTAAATGCTATTCAGACTTGAAGGGCAGAGACAAGGTGGGAGCAGGGAGAGGATGTTGCCTTGACCTCGTGCGCGTACCGTTTGCACCTCATTGATTTCCGCTTCTCAGGGCGGTCCAGGCCTCTGGCTGCTCAGGTGAGTGCTTGCCAGAAGGAGTGCTGATTACACGCTCATCGGGGATGTTTTGCTTCATTATCCTCTCTGCTATAGTGATGGATGGTCACTAGAAGAACGTGAGGTCTCCCTGTGACTGTCACTGCCTGTCAGAGTCCCAGGAGTATCTCCATGTGCTCGAGGACTGTGACAGAACAGCTGTGGGTCACTAAAGACACTTACCCAGAAGCACCATAGAAGGTGAAGATAATGTAAGCCAGGCTGGAGCAGCTAATTGACTTAGCTATTTACTTCCAGATTTATGGGACACCACTGCTGAGTAATTAAATTTACTGAGCTATTTCCACAAGATATTAACTTTAAGTAATCCCCACTAAACATAAATTGAGAGCTGGGTTTGGGTTTTGTTTTGCTGTTTTTCATTTTGGAATCAGTAATTAAAGATTATTCAATTATGATAATGTGTTTCTTTTAGGAATGGTTTTTGTAGCTGAAGCCTGATGAACACTATGCAGCTTGGATGATAATAATGATTAAAAAAAACAAAAAACTCCTGTAAGGTTTCAACTGAAGGAGACATGCTTTTTCACTTTTCTGTGGCTAGTTGTTCTCCAAACTTCATTCCAGAGCCATCTTTAAGTCAAGGCAGATTTTCTCCCGAGGGCGAGAGATGGACACAGAGTTAGGCAGTGTGTGTTTAGTGACTGGGAGCCCAGGCGCACCTAGCACACTGGACCACTTTGTTATATTGTGGGCGAAATCAGAAAGGGCTTCAAGTTTAATAATCATGATTAAATGGTGGCATAAAATGGTCACAGAGCAGCTCAGGACCCCAAGCTTGCCAATATTGTCCCCAGGATGAAGAGAGAGGCCCCACTTGGATCACGCTGGCAGGACTACACAGCCCGGCCTGGTCTCTTCTCTCCAAAAGTGCTCTTGCTTCAGGCTTCTCCACCAAAGTTTACTGAGTACTGGACCCTGATGCACAGAACATCCCCGATGAGCGTGTAATCAGCACTCCTTCTGGCAAGCACTCACCAGCCACTGGAGCAGAAGGCAAATCCAGATTAAAACCAACACGCAGGCACATTTTAGCTCCTGGCTCGGCAGGAGCCAGCCTCCTCCCCTTGGCCAAGCTCTTCCTCAGGGTATCAGGGATGTTGCATCAGAAACAGCACAGGGAACACAGGCTCTGAATAAGGTTACACCTGGGTGACAAGTCTTCCTAACTTGGGCAGCTTCGCTTTGCTAAGCCTCAGTTTCTTCATCTGTAAAACAGGGATGATACCACGTAACTCAGCAAGCGATGCTGTATATAAATGCCTAGCACCCTTGTGGACACACAGTATTGTCCCATTCCACAGTTCCCAGGGAGCTCCTCAGCTCATTCCATCTTCAATGCCAGTGGTTCTGAACTATGGCTACACTTCAGAATCACCTGGGAAAATTATAAAAAATACAGATGCTTCAGCTCTGTATTAGTTATCTATTGCTATTGCTTAAAACACATACATGTATTATCTCAGAGTTCTGCGGGTCAGAAATCTGGTAGCAGTCTGGCCAAGTAGTTCTGTCTCAGAGTTTTTCATGATGCTGCCATCAAGGTGTCAGCTGGGGCTGCAGCACTGGAGCTTGACTGGGTGGGGCAAGGTACTGTGCTTCCAAGCTCACTCACTCACGGGGCTATTGGCCAGGGTTCCTGGCGGTGTGGGCCTCTCCACCGGGCTGCTCATGCCAGGACATTGGCTTTCCCCAAAGTAATGCCACCCTGCTTCTTATGACCCAGGCTCCAAATCACATATCTTCACTTCATCTTATTCTATTAGAAACAAGTCACTAAGTCCCACCCACACTCAATGGAGGGAATTGTAAAAGGGTGTAAATGCCAGGGGCAAGGAACCTTGGTGATCATCTTGGAGGCTGGCCTCCACAGACCCAATCCCAAAGATTCCAATTTAACTGGTTTGGGACCCAATCATCTTTTTTTGTTTGTTTGTTTTAATTCCCTAGGCAACTCCAATGTGCCACCAAGATTTAAAACCATACTCTATACAGTTTCTCAGAAGTTATCTTCTTTGTCAATTTAATCCTTTTCCATGGCATGTCCTTGATTGGCTCATGACCTCCTGCTGCTAAATTCTCTCTGGTCCTAAGCAGGCAGGCCAGAAGGACCCTTGGCGACAGGTCCTATGGAAACTGGGCTCTTCAAAACTCAGGGAGCACAGCATCAGTCAGGTTGAAAGCCAAATAGCAAACAATCTCCAAAATTAAGACCTACTAGAAGGCCCTGGAGATATTGGAGAAAATAGGCAAGGGACCAGACAAAGCCAGGGACCAGGCAAAGTCAAGAGCCAGACAAAGACAGGAGCCAGGCAAAGTCAGAAATTGGAAACGCTGAAGGGGGCTGGGAATGAGGGGCCAGCAGGCCAGGAAATATTTACAGGTTACCAACAGCAAGGAGATCCCCCCTCTCACCCCCATGCAGAAGCAATCTGCTGGCTCAGCCCTGGATGCCTTGCTACTCTCTTACCCTTGTGAAAGCCAATCCCAAAACACCTCTTTAAAACATCAGCCAAAAGCAGTCTGAAGTATGAAGTCAAAGAAGGAGAACAGTCTCAGCTTCCTGGCAGAGGCAGTTCCCCTAACATAAGCTGCCCTCAACCCCTCTTCCAGTAAGCAAGCTCTTCTGGCTCATAATAACGTTGGCATTGCCATTCACAAGATGAAAGTTGCCTACAACAAAAACAAACATAAAATGATTATGAAATACATATCACTGGGGAGCAAGGTGTCCATCATCACAGATGGCTCACTTATCTTTATGTAATGAAATCAAAATTATAATTTTATATATTTCCAACCTGTTTTCTCTCACTGTTCTCTAGCTTTGTCTGTCTGATGAATTTCTGCCTGCTCTTGCCCTCTGGTCCTTTGGCCTCTTGTAGCACAGAATCTAGAGAAGGGGGAAGGATAGAAGACAAGAGGGCCCAGGGTGAGGGCTGGGAGAAGGCTTAGCAGGGATAGTTCGGAAGAGAGGTGGAGGAATATTTGCAGTGCATGAGAAAAATGAATGGAAAAGAAAAGGGTTATAAAAAGAGAAATGTTTCTCAGGACTATGAGTCCTTTGAACATGTCCAAGAATAGTAATTTTAAAAACTGGTAATTTGGAGATTTCATTTTAGTTGATGGACTGTTTTGTTTTTTTTAAAAATCATGATCCTACTTTGAGATTGGATCATGGGGGGGTCCCTGCTTTAATGAGGTTCGTTAGTATTCACAGTGCCTAGAACAGCAGAACCTAGTGATTATTGAAAAAATTGTTAAATAAATATTATATGCCCATAAAGTTCCTGGGAGACCTGTTGTAAAAGCTGAAATATAATGGTAACGAGAGCCATAAGGACAATGCATCACTGTGTGTGATCAAGCGCTTTCTGATCAATCCTGCCTATAATCAGAGTTCTGAATTCCTCATGTCCATGAAGTCTGTCTGCTATGACCTCTCACCCCAGTCATCAAAGCTGAACCGCTAGAGTCAGCCTTGACTCCTTCTTCCTCCTCAGACTATCTCTGGTCCCTTGCCTCCTCAAAGATCTAGTAAATCACTATATCCTATTAGTTTTAGCACATAAATGGTCCCCATATCTAGTGTCTTTCTTTGTCCCCACATGCTACTTACACATCATCTCTCACCTGGACTAACACCTACTAACTAGTTTCCCGCCTCCAAACTTGTAAGTTTCCCATCATCTATAGCTTGCAGATCTAATCCTGTGACTCCTTTGTTTGAAATTCTTCAATGGCCTCCCACTGTTTATGGGATAAAGTTCAAAGCATAAACGGTTCTTTTTGATGTGGCCCCATCTACCCACCACTTCAGCCATGGTGCTTATTTGGAGGGCCATGAACTCCCCACAAGGTTTACCCCTTTGTACCTTTACTCGGACTCTTCCCTCCACCTGCATTGCCATTCCATCCCCACTACCTGCACCCAAGCCCCCACCTTGAGGGCACCTACTATGTCTGTCCAGGGCCAGTTCAATTACCACTCATCTTAATAACCCCCTCTTTATTTTCCCCATAGTACCCCCACAGGTAATTCTATCCCATTAGGTAGAATCCTAAGTCTATCTAATGACCATGCTGCACCTATTATTTTGAATATCTGTCTCACTCAATGAGGTTGAAAGCCCGTTAGAGGCAGGACCTTATCCTGATAGTATTATATTAATAGTAATTATCATTCCATGACCATGAAGATTGTTCATGACCATTTGCTGAGCACCTGGTACGTGACAGGGCCAACATTCTTTCCAACACACCATGCTGCCTTTTTCATTTTTGTCATTTTTAGTGCCTAGGCCTAGCAGCATTTGGCATATAGTAGTCACTCAATAAACATTTAAAACAAATGAATGGGTACCTATTTGCTGGGGGAAAAAATAGAAAGTTTGAGCTCGATTCTTGCTACTCTCCTTCTCTTGCAGACCCAAGGCCTGTGAGCTGATATCCTGCTCCTGACCCCAAAAGTGGGTATTTAGGGATAAACGAAGCAAATGTAACAAAATCTTAATACTTGTTAAATCTGGTCTGATAGGTATGTATGTGAGGTTTCATTTTACTATTTCCTCTTTAGTGTATTTGAAAGTTATTCATAAAAAGACAAAAACTTTCTTATGCGGCATTGTTTTAGGAGATTTCCTTGCTGTATACTTGCCAGTGACTGTGGTGAGTGTACTCCTCTCCCAAGACCTTGCTCTTCCTAATCAGCAACCAGCCCACTCCCAGCAAAGTTGCCGTGGTGATTGCTAGATCAACTGCAGCACATTATGTATTTTATCTGGTGAAATCACTCTTCAACACGTGCAATGAATTTGCTCTTGGCTTGATCTGATTTGCCTGGGTGATGTGTGCAGCAGTGATTCAGGCCTCGACAGCCACCTGGAGAGGCAATTCTACAGGGAACAGCCCAGAGCATCTGAGATGTGGCCAGCGACAGGCACGATGGCAGCAAGATTTATCTGCCAGACAGGACACAGTTAGTGACATTTTTCAGCTTCAGGACAGGACCCAGACTCAGCAGCCAAGCTGCTCAAAGTCTGCAGCCTGGAGCAAATGGGATTGTCCTTATTCTCTGCAAAACATCAGCCAGACCTCTGCGTTGAGGAGAGTTGTAGCTTGAAGCTAAGCAAGGCATTAACCATTCCTGGGGACAGGAGCCAGTAATGATGTACAACGTGCAATCAAAATTGATAAAACATCAAACTTTGCAAAATTCTTGAGGGAGGAAAAAAACTGGTTTTAGATTATTTTGTCAAGTTTTAGATGAGAGGTAGAAGCTGGAATGGAAAGAAAAATAAGTTTTAGAGTTAGTCAGATGTAAATTTGACACCAAATAAGCCACCATAATTTGTAACCTTGTACAATATTTAACCAACCTGAGTTTTTACTGTCTCAGGTAAAAGATGGTGATAACCTTATAGAAATAATATATGTAAAGAATCAATGCAGCACATAGTAAGTTCTCAGCAAATGATAGATATTAATATATTGTTGTGGAAGATTTTGACAGAGTTCACGATGTTCCAGAGGGCATAAAAGAGATAAAGTAAGTGTTCCTTTCTAGATTAGAAAGAAAAACACTGAGAAGTGCAGGGAAATCAAAAATTACATGAAGATAGGTGAAGAAAAGATCTGAGAAATTAATGGACAGCCAACAGGAATAGAATAAAATATGAACAGCTAAGTTTCTTTTATGTAGATTTTAGTTTTTCAGGACTTGCTCCTAGTTTATAAGACATTAATTATTTAAGTCAAATCAACATCTTCTGAACATTCAAAATCTCATTTTGCTGGTTTCAACGCTCTTAGCAATGACATGTGCAACCCCCACAGCACTGGGGCAGCATTTGCTAAATTTTGATCTCAACACCCATGCACATAAAAAGAAGCAGAGCAGATAATAGCTTAGGGGCTGCTAGACCAAGCCATTTTCTGAAGTTATACTTCTTCTATTTCTCCCATCTCTGTAAAAACATTACAGTTCATTAATTTTGTGGGATTTCAGGATCCCGAGTCTGTAATTCTCGGTTAGTGCCGTCCCATATGCTCTGGCAGGGAAGACAAGCGTAAACCAGTCCCAGCCACACATCAATGCCAGCCCAGAGGCTTTGGGCCCAGGCCTAGAGATGCAGCTTTGCCTCGCATGTTTAACATCTGCCTGATTTATGGCCTCCTTGCTTTATGAAGAGAGCTGGTAAAAGCTGTTGGGAAGCATTTTGATGCCACTTGTGTTCATTTTCAGCAATAAATTTTGACGGTGTTGCAAGAGCAAATGTATCAATCAGTATCTATTAAGGTGTAAGGCCAGCCAGCGTCCTGGGAAAATCACAGTGTATACACAAGATGCAAAAAGCTACTTTGAAGTATCATTTAGGGCATATTTTTAAATATGCAGAAAATTAGGAATATAGACATTGAGGTTCCCACAGCCACACTAACTGGGCCACATGATTATCTAACTATCAAGTTGTATATGACATCGAGCAGGGATGACGGGTGTCACAATGAGACCCCAAAGTCAATCAGCCATCTGCAGTGTGGAATCGACAATCCTAATGGTCTGATCATGTTATACTCTGTGTGTGTACTCTAACATTTTACACGGCTTACACATTATCTCGTAGCTTGTTAAACAGCGTTACAGCCACTGTCATCTCTCCCCTGCTTTCCATTCCCAGGTTCTTCTCTGATTAAGGAAATCTCATTGCCTTTCTCCCCAAAGCTTTGCACACTTCTCCCTGGCACCAGCCACTCCCCCAACCAATCTCTCCTACAACTGATGGCCAAATTAATTTTTCTAAAGCACCGCTCTATTCATATTCAAAAACTGTCAATGTGCTTTCAAGCCCCAAAACATAAAACTACAGACTTTACAGCTAATCTGCTATGTGCACTTGGTCTTCTGGGGGACCTTCCATGGTCTCTCAATTGTAGTTGGTTTTTGGTTGTGTGTCTTTCTCACTTGACATTGAAGTCTCTGACAGCAGAGATAGTGCTGTAACATAATAGGTGCTCATTAAATATTTATTGAATGACTAAATGAATGAATGAACCTGTTCATATGTACTGGCTGGCAATATGAGCTAGTAAAACTTCTTCTGGAAAGTAATTTTCAAGTATCAATATTCATTAAAATATTAATAATCTTTGACCTTAAAATAATATTCTAAGAATGTATTCTGAGTCAATCATTCAATGAGGAAACTGTTTATGAGGTATTGCCTATAATAATGAAATGTCAGAATGAATATAAAGCAATTACAAAAGAATGGTTAAGTAAATTTAGGTAAATCCACTCAGATGAATATTATAAAGTCAATAAAAATTATTATGAAGACTGGTTAGTGACGTGGGATGTTCTTATGACCAATTTCTTTTTTAAAAAGTATTGAAAATCAAAACCATATCTTGTTTTATCCATTTATCTAGCAAAGATGGTTTTTAAAAAGTGCTCAAAAGTGAAAATGGTGGTATTATAGGAAAATTCCCCTTTTATTTGTTTTTTTGTTAATGTTACAGTAAAAAGATCACTTTCCTGCCTAATAAATGGGCACTTCAATGGCTCCTTATTCTACAAAATAAAATCAAGACCCAGCCTAGCATCCCAGATACAGGACAGTCTCCTCTAAACCTATGTTTCCAGGCTTATATATTTTTTTGTTGTTTGTTTGTAATATATACAAAAAAGCACAGAGATAAAAACTGTATAGCTCAGTGATTTCCCACAAAGTGAGGCCCTGTGTGACCACCACCCAGATCAAAAATAGAACATTCAGAATCCACCCCAATCCCTACCCCTTCCTCCTCCACAAAGGAAACCACCATCTTGATTTGTATTGTAATCATTCTTTTTGTTTCTTTATAGTTTTGTCACATAAACATTGTCCTGAAATATCATAGTTACAATTTGTTTTGAATTAACTAAATGGAATCACACATTTAAAACGTTTTACTTCTTTCACTCAACGTTATGTTATTTAGATTTATCCATGTTGTTGCATGTGGCTATAACTGTTCTTTTTTTAAAATTTTATTGTCTAGCATTCCATCACATGAATATACAGCATTTATTAACCATTCTGCTGTCGATGGATATTAGTTAGGGCTCTTTCCTATATGAGGCTGTCATGAATAATGCTACTCTAAACACTCTCATACACATTTCTTGGTGCTCCTGTGTATGTACCCTGTCGGGTACACAGCTAGGAGTGGGATACTCCAACCACATGGTGCCAGACTTCCGACCTACAGAAATGCGAGATAATGAATGGGTGTTGTTTTAAGCTGCTGAGCTGGTGGTAATTTGTTAATTACTGCAGCAATAGAAAATGATTGCAACAGGCCATCTACTGTCTGGGAAAATGGTCCAACACAGGGAACCTTTGAGCTGGGAGCACCCTTGGCATGCTATAAAAATAGCAAGTCAGCCAGTGGGGGGTGCAGTGCCAGAAAGAGTGTCAGGGGATGAGGTCAAAGATATAGTTAGAGGTCAGGTTACATGGGGCCTTGTAGGCCTTTAGAATTTTATGGGATGCTATTGGAGAGTTTGAACAGCAGCTGATATGTCACTTACATTTTAAAAGGATAACTCCTGCTGTCATGTAGTAATTCACTGTGGGGAGGCAAGTGTAGATGCAGGAACCGTTAGGGATCTACTGCAGTTGTCAAGGAGAAAGACCGTTACTGCCGGGACCAGTTGGCGAAGGGAGGCGAGAAGCTGAATATTAAATAAAATGTGAAGATATAGCCAACAGGATTTGCTTATGGAGTGGATGTGGAACGTAAGAGAAGAGGAGATGTGGAGATATTGAGCAGGTAGTTGGATGTACAAGTCTGGAATCCCAGGAACTGACAGCATATAGATGCTCTTTAAAGAGTAAAACTGGAGGAGATTTCTTGGAGAGTGCATATAATTAGAAAAGAGGACCGTGTTCTGAGGCAGACGATAATTTAGAGATCTGGAAGAGGCAAAGCCAGGAAATGAGGCACAAGGAAAACCAGAGAGTGGTGTCCCGGAAACCAAGGAAGAAAAGGTCGCAGGGAGCAGGGAGAGAAAAGTGTCAAATACTGCCGGGAAGCCGAGTCAGGGGAGGGCTAAGACTGAACCACTGGATTTGCAGCAGGGAGGGCCATGGTGACCCTAACAAGACTGGTTTTACGGAGCAGTGAGGATAAAAGCCTGTTTGGATGGTCTCGAGAGGAAATGGAAGAAGAGAAAGTACAGACAGTGAGTACAGACATCTTTTTCTGAGTAATTTTGCTGCAAAGAGAAGCAGAGAAATGAGCCTGTAGCAGAAAAGAAAAGCAGGGTCACGAAAGGGTAATTGGTTTTTTTTTAAGCTGGGAGCTACTGTAGTACGCGTTTGATGCGGATGGGAATGACCTAGCAGAGTGGCAACTCCTGCAGGAACGAAATGCCAGAATAGGCTCAGGGGCAGCATCCAGGGCATGGAGGGGAGACAGAGCGGATGAGCGTGGAGGTCAGCAAAGGAAAACAGCTTCAAACTGGGTTCTCTGCACCTTACAAGAGAGCCAAGTGGCAATACTGTTTCTTAGACTGTAAGCTCCTAAGGACAGGGATTGTGTTTCTGCTTAACCTCGCCGCGTGCCGCACACAGACAGGTGTAACCACCCAACTAACTGCATGCAATTTCAGGGCAAGGAATGTGTCTGATACTTTTTGGGATATTTCCACAGGTCCAGAACAGTGCTCGGTTCACACTAAAAGCTTCTTATATGCCAACCGACTCATCGTTCCATTGAGGAGGAGCCAGGATATCAGGCAGAGAGCTCAGGAGTAAGGAACAGAAGAGCTGGCTTCCAGTTTGGCTCTTCTCTGTGACCCTGAGGAATTACCTCCACCTCTCTGAGCCCCATTTTTCACATGTGTGAGAAGAGAATACCACCATTCCGCACAGGGCTGTGTGAAGTCAGATGAGATCATATGCACAGAAGTCCCAAATGCACTGAATTTAAGGCATTGGACACAGGAAAGGTATTTCTGCTCTGTCTTTCCCTCTCTCCCCAATAGGCTACTAAAGACACATTTTAGGAAACCTTGGAACTGATGAACCAGCACCTTCCAATCAGAGGGAACAAGTCTATAATTTCAAGGCTGTTAGCACAGACAATGAGAGGAACACAGAAAGAGGACTCTCTTTCACTGTGGAAGACAAGAGAGCACTTACAAAAGAACTCATGAGCCCGGGCTCCTGAGTTCTTCCTCAGGGGGGAGGAAGGAGGAGAACATATTCCCAAGCCCAGGGTATTTTAGTTCCTCCTGCAGAGGCCCAGGGTTAGAATTAAGTGGGAAGCAATTTAGTGGCAACAAGAGACATCGAGGAGACATTTGCAGGTTTTTACTTTTCCTGCAACCAGATATGTTAGAAATAAGGCCTCATCTGGGGTCTCCCTAAAGTTAATGAGACTGAGCTGACAGTTCATTGACTTGCTTCACAGAATTTATTTTATGAGTATCTCTAATCCACATGGCTTCTCTTTGCTTTGGGACTCAACCAAAGGAGACTCCAGAAATCC
Source organism: Avahi laniger (assembly GCA_963575035.1). Classification (NCBI taxonomy): domain Eukaryota; kingdom Metazoa; phylum Chordata; class Mammalia; order Primates; family Indriidae; genus Avahi; species Avahi laniger. The sequence continues at coordinate 8,946 of CAUYSK010125342.1, read as the reverse complement.
CACCAGCTTATTTATATTTACCATGTTGCTTCATAACAGTGTACATTCAATCAACATAATTACTATTCAATTCTGAGAGAGAAAACAAGGTTTTAGAGAAAAATTTAATTCCCATGAGCATACACATGCGCATTTGTGTGGGGTGGGGGGCTAAGTGCTCAACTTATATTTTCTTTTCTTTTCTTTTTTCTTTTTTTCCAAGACAGAGTCTCACTCTGTTGTCTAGGCTAGAGTGCCATGGCATCAGCCTAGCTCACAGCAACCTCAAAGTCCTGGGCTCTAGCAATCTTTCTGCCTCAGCCTCCCGAGTAGCTGGGACTACAAGCATGCGCCACCATGCCCAGCTAATTATTTTTTTCTGTATATATTTTTAGTTGTCCAGCTAATTTCTTTCTGTTTTTAGTAGAGACGGGGTCTTGCTCTTGCTCAGGCTGGTCTGGAACTCTTGAGCTCAAACGATCCACCCGCCTTGGCCTCCCAGAGTGCTAGGATTACAGGCGTGAGCCACCACATCCGGCCACAAGTTATAGTTACAAATTTCCCACAGGCACTGGGCTTCCTGTTCAACTTGCTATCATCCAGATTAATTTTACAGGGGAAGCCTCTCCCTAACTAAAAAGCAAAGATTTCCCAACTGGCACAGAAGAAAAAGAGAAAAACCTTGGCCCACTACTCTTTTCCAAGACAATGCCCCCAGGCAAGGGTCAGACCTCAGAGGGCATGTCTGCAGGCCATACTCAGGGAAAGGGACCCTAGTGCTGAATTTCCAGCCACAGTGAACATTTCAATGCTCAGTTGTGTCCTGGGAGGTGTGGAGGATGAGCCTGAAAGGACCATGAAGATCTCAGAATTAACTGCTCACAGGGACAGAGATGGCCAGTGACCAGTGCCATCCCCATGGAGCTTCAAGAATGACTGAGATTAAATTCCCTCTCAGCTTGGTGAAATGGGAAATCAGGGTCAAATTAGGTGCAGTTAGAGAGAATAAAGGCATCTATGCACACTGAATTTATGGGTAAGATTCATATCTATCCCAATGGCAAAACGATTTATTACCTAAATAAACACAGTTGGTTTGCTAGATTAAATATTTTCAAAACTTAGTGTCCATGGAGAAAATCAAAGTGGTTGGTGACGGGTGGGGTGGGGTGGGGTGTCCTTGGCAGTGGAGACATTGGGAATTAAGTTTCTGGCATAATCCCCAAGCACTCAACACTTTCCTCTCAACTGCCTTTTCCCGGACTATAGAAAAGAACTTGCCTTGATGTGCTGCTCTTAGACTTTAGGGAGCAATGCTGATTTTATTTGCTTTAGCCTTTTAGTATTATCATTATTATTATTATTATTATTGCTTCGGTTACTTCATCATCTCCCCAGGAAAGCAGTTTCAGAAGAGCGTGTCCAGCTAGAACGGCAGTGCAGGTGAGTGGTATGTTTAGCCATGTTCTTTGGGCTGCAAAGAACAAACACCCACTCTGGTTAGTTCACCCTGTGGGGGGGTCTCTCATAAGGACACGCATGGTAGCAAGGGGATGCCGCAAAGCTGAGAACCAGCTGCATACCGGGCCTTGAAGGAATACCAGAGCCTAGTTCAGACATTTTTGCAGGTGGAGAATTTTATTAACGCCGTCTCTGAACTCCACCATTAACAACCACTGGTTCTTCTCTGTCTCTGCCTCTGCCTCTGCCGTCTTCACAAACCATGTCAGCCTCTACTCTAGTGACTGCTCTACCTCATAACATGTATGCTCATGGTTACTCCCGGACTCTTCTATATCATGGTATCTGTGTACCACTTTCTCACAGAACACTGTCCGCTTTTTGTCACTCCTACAAACTCGTCAACCCTCTCCCTCTAACGCTAGTTCAAATTTCCGAGGCAGTGTCATGAAGTCCCTGTTTGGCAGAGCTTTCACACCATGTGGCATCACAGGCTGCCATTAGTTAGCCTGTGCATCTGCTAATCTACACGTCACACGCCTTCTACTGGCCTATCGATCTATTGGCCTAAGCTACGGCAGCGAGGGCCTGCAGTGCTGAACTTGGCCATTACTTCCACCATTGGAAGCCAGTGCACGTGAATCCCTTAGCATGAGGCTGCGGCAAGGGCAGACTTTCAAAGCCGGATGGCCTATGTATCCAGAACAGTTAGGTGGGCAGAGATCAATTGTCAATTACCTGAGCATACTTTTACGTATCTCTTGGGTCATATTAAATAATTTGTTTTAAAATCCTCTTTTATAGAGGCTCGTCTTCTCCATTTTAAGAAGTAAGATAATTATAGATATCTGACCCAATTTCCACTTTAAAGTGAAAGATATCTCGAAGCAGCAAAGTGGACCCAGATGCCTGACAAGAGTTCCAGCTTAAAGGGCAGTCATTCTCCCTCAACAGGGAGGTATCTCTTTCTTCACACCGAGAGGCTCATGTCTCTAGGACAGTTCAGAAGAAAACCTGCCCAAGGAGGACTGTCCTTGCCACTTGCTTAGTTCCACTGTCTTGTAGGTCAGCAGGCAGAGAGCATTGACACGGGTCAGTGCTGCAACATGCCTTGTATGTCCCCGAAGCAAACATCCTCTTGCATCTGGATCTCAGGTGACAGCTCAGTAGAGAAGGCTGCCTTGGTCACAGAGGCCTAGGCAATGCCTCTGTGGCCTCCCTGGGCCTATGGATGGGCACTGCTGCCACCAGCCGCATCTCCCCAGCAGGTGTCACCGGAGTTGGGCTTGAGGCGGCAGCTGCTCAAACGGACCGGCAGAATGAGCACACTTGTGCTTTATGGAGCATCTGGAAACTGGCCCTCTTTGGCTTTTACTGGGACATTTCTCCAGCAGTTTTATCATTCCCAAAGACAATTAGGGCAGCTGGAAACTGGGAATATTTGCACCCTTCACTCTCTTTGGACCTCAAGCACCAAAAACATTAAGTCCTTGTCCTAGAGGGCCTATTCCCTTTAGAGAAAATGTTTAGTAATTAAGAGGTACTATATGTCTGTATTCGTTAATTTTCAAAAATGCCCCAGTCAATATTCTTAGCCAGGAACATGATTATTGACTGCTTAGTGATGAGTTGAAGAAATGACAATGGCCTTTCTTCTGCCACGTTCTGTTTTTTCTCAGGAATAAATAGTAGCATTCAATTATTCACAGTACCTACCAGCTGCCAGGGTAATTTCAAATAATATATGTAAATACCTATTTTTGGTTCCATCAACTTCTGGTAGTATTTCTTGACTACCGCTTACCACCATAAGATGAGGATCTGACTGTCCCTAACTTACTGTCTCTACTTCTCTTCTTTTCTTGTCCATACTTCCATTGTATATTTTATTTTACATGGTTGATGATGATAACGTTTATTTATTTATTTATTTATTTGAGACAGAGTCTCACTCTGTCATCCAGGCTAGAGTGCCGTGGCATCAGCCTAGCTCACAGCAACCTCAAACTCCTGGGCTCAAGCAATCCTCCTGCCTCAGCCTCCTAGGTAGCTGGGACTATAGGCACGTGCCACCATGCCCAGCTAATTTTTTCTAATTTTAGTTGTTTGGCCAATTTCTTTCTATTTTTAGTAGAGACGGGGTCTCGCTCTTGCTCAGGCTGGTCTCGAACTCCTGAGCTCAAACGATCCCACCCACCTCGGCCTCCCAGAGTGCTAGGATTACAGACGTGAGTCGCCGTGCCCAGCCATCCTATGATGATAACATTTAAATACTATTTCATAACCTTAAATCTTCCATACTTTGTTTATAGGTGGAGTTTCAACATTAATAAGTCAATAAACACCTTTTACATTGTAATTACTATGTAAATATTGTTCATCACAGAGCCAAATGGTATCATATAATTACTTTTTCTTCTTTGCATATGAAATGTCATAACCCTGGGGACGTTTGGAGAAAAATGTTGCTAGTGTCGAGGTCAAATAGATGATTCCCTGTTCCCACACTCAACCTGTGTTCCAAACATATCACAGTACAGTGAACTTTGAATATGACCCATGACTTTGTTCTGTTTGGCTTTTCCTAAGATTTCTAATTGCCTTTTATTTTTCTTATTGAAAGATTCATACATTACTAAAGTATCCTCAATTTCTTCTGCTTCTCAATGGTAGTGTTGCATAGAATCTTCATTTTGCCCAGAGACAACCTCCAAGAGCTCTGCAATTCTTCTGTCCCAGTGGATCAACTGTTCTTCAGGCCTGGTGCCAGGCTGGAGCTTGTCTTTGCCACACTATTGGGTTAGAACCACTCTTTCCTTAATCACAGCTTTCTTTCCCCTGTTTTTGCTAAAATCATTCTCTTATTCTGCCAGGCAAATATTCTGAGTCCCTGTATGCCTAAAAATGCATTTTATCCTCCCACTTGATTGACAGTTTGGCAGGATACAGAATTCTAGGTCAAATTAAATCCAGGGCAAAATAATTTTCCCTTAGAACTTTAGAGCATTGCTCAGTAACTTCCATCATCCTGTGTTGCTGATGCTAGCTGATTTTTTGTTACAACATAGACTACTTGATTTGCTAGTTTGTTTCACCCTAAAAACTTTTTGGGTCTTCTCTTTATTTTGACTTTTCTGAGTTTGATGAGATCATTCTTACATGTGGGTCTTTTCCCTTCCATGTGGCTCAGCGCATTTGATGAGCCCTGTCAAACTGAAGACTTGTGCCTTTCTTCAACTCTTGTAGATTTTCCCCACCATTACCAAAAATTCTACCCTATAATACATAGTCTAAATTGTGGAATTACTATTTGTCACATGTTGAACCCTGGATTCATCTTTCACTTATTTTTTTCTCATGTTTTTAATTTTCTTTTTGGTCCCAAGATTGCTTTGACTTTATCAAAATTTGCTATTGATTTTTAAATTTTTAACATTTTTTTATTCCAAGAGTTAATTCCTTGACTGTCTCTTTATGATATCCCTCTATTCTTGTCTTAAATACAATGTCTTCTCAATTTTCTCTCATATAATCAGATTTTTTAAAAGTTATCTTCCATTTCCTTAATAGCTCTGCTTCCTTGGGGTCATTTTTTTATTTATTTTGGTCCCGGCTTTTACATACTATTCTTCTTACTTATGTATTGTTCATGTATATTCAAGAATGAGAGATAAGGCTGATTATTCTAGGTAATAGAATAGCTTCTCCTGCTTTACAGAAACTGTATGACTATTTCCCCCAACAAACCTCTGCCCTGGACGATAAGGCTTATTGTAATCTTTGTGTATCTGGATGGGATATATTTATTAATAATGGCAGGCTTTGCTTTAGGGTGATCAGTGAGGAACAATCTGCCCAAATTCTGAAGAAAAAATGCTTTATTCTGGGGGCAATACCTATATAGAAGTCTTTGCTTTCTAAAGATTGTTTTATTTTTTTAGAGGCGTGCCCAAGTGTTTTGTTTGGGTTTGATTTGGTTTTGGCTTTTATTTGTTTGTTTTTTTTAGTCTGGGTGTAAGTCCAAGCTAGCAGTTGTTCTATAAATGGATGCCAAGAAAAGGAGGAGTGTGGGGCTCACTTCTGCTGCTTTTATCTTCGATCGGTCCTTCTTTTTTCAGCTCCCTCCTATACCTGCTGAACCAGAGTACGGAACCTGTTAACTTTCACAGGTAAGATCAGCTCTCGCTTCCCCTGCAGGTCCACCTGCCCTAACGCTTCCTCTGCTTTGCTCATTAATCAACACACTAATTTGTCCTCTTCTGGGAATTTCTTGAAATTATATATTCTCCAATGATCCCTCCTTCTAAACTTTTTGCTGTTATCAGCTTATTCCTTTTCAAGTTTCTCTAAGTCCTGAACTTCAACTGGGTCTCAGGAAATAAAGGGAGTCCATGAGTGAGCACATTTTTTGCATTTGGATCAGAAGCCCACAACACTTGATTTGAGATGTTTAGACAAGAGAGGGGCAGTATTGCCTCTACCCCATGGCCAGAGAGGAGACATCAACAGAGGACAATTGCGCCAAGATAGCAAAAGGCTCTCTCATAAGGGTCGTGAGCCACAGAGGCTACATGGCGGCTGGGCTAAGGTACTTGGAGTCTGTCCCAGGCATGCAGGGTGCAGGGGTCAGTCAGAGACTTGAGCAGAGTTTACAGACAGAATTTGGGGCTCAGACTCTCTCCTTTCCAGGATTCTAGTCTCTCTTTACAGTTACTGTGGAATACCTGATCTCTGTCCTCTGTTTCTTCAAGGTGGAAAGAATACAGGTTTCTTATCAGAATTTTGGTCAGTTCATACAGAACCAAGTGTGGTGTGTCCTCAGGCTTAAAGCCATCAAAATGGAGATCTCCCCCTCACTGGTCCCTTCTTGCAGGTTTCAACTCCCCTCAGTTGTTTTCTCACCTGTAAAAGGGAGATAATAGGTGCCCTTTAAATATTTTTTAAGATTAGGAAACAAAAAGATCAGAAGGAGCCAAATCAAGACTGTAAGGTGGTTGCCAAATAATTTCCCATTGAAATTCCCACAAAATTGTCCTTGTTTGATCAGAGGAATGAGCAGGAGCATGGTCATGGTGGAGAAATACTCTCTAGCAAAGCTCTTCAAAATGTTTTTCTGCTAGCTAAGGCTTTGGCTAACTTTCTGAAAGCACTCTCCCATGAAGCAGATGTTATTGTTCTTTGTCTCTCCAGAAAGTCGACAAGCAAAATGCCTTGAGCATCCCAAAAAACTGTTGCCATGACCTTTACTCTCAAGTGGTACACTTTTGCCTTGACTGGACCACTTCCACTTCTTGGTAGCCATTGCTTTGATTGTGCTTTGTCTTCAGGATTGTACTGGTAAAGCGATATTTTGTCTCCTATTATAATTCTTCAGAGAAATTCATCAGGGTCTTGATCCCACTTGTTTAAAATTTCCATTGAAAGCTCTGCTCCTGTCTGCAGCTAATCTGGGTGCAATGGTTTTGACATGCATCCAGTGTAAAGTTTGCTCAACTTTAATTTTTAAGTCAGAATTGTGTAGTTGTGTAAGCTGAACCAATTGAGATGTCTATGGTGTTGGCTATTTTGTCTGATGTTAATTGTCAGTCTTCTTTAATTAGGGCACAAATAAGATTAATTTTTTTCCTCATAAATTGTTGTGGATGATCTGCTGCTGCCAACTTCATCTTCAACATCATCTTGTCCCTTCTTAAAATGAGTTATCAACTTGTAAACTACTGATTTCTTTGGGGCATTGTCCCCATAAACTTTTCATAGCCATCAATGACTTAATCATTTTTCCACCCAAACTTCGCCATAAATTTGACATTTGTTTTTATGTCAATTTTAGCAGAATGTGTATTGCTCAGATAGGGGCTGATGTCACATCTTTCTTAGTGCCTCAAACTAGATCTTATTTGGACATGTCATAACAAGTTAATATGAGTTCATTTTGACGCAAAAAAATTGAAATCCATGCATTTTTTTCATAAGACACATTTTCCAGGAACTTTTTTGAAGACCTCTCATACATACCTACATATGTAATATATACACTATAAGGCATATAGTATAAATACTTTATAAATATAGTAAGAATTAAATAAATTAATTTTTTTCAAAAACATAAAAAATTTGGGAAAGAGCTTTTTTAAAAAAGTCTTCTTGGCCGGGCGTGGTGGCTCACACCTGTAATCCTAGCACTCTGGAAGGCTGAGGCTGGTGGATTGTTGGAGCTCAGGAGTTCGAAACCAGCCTGAGCAAGAGCGAGACCCCCTCTCCACTAAAAATAGAAAGAAATTAATCGGACAACTAAAAATATATAGAAAAAATTAGCCAGACATGGTGGCACATGCCTGTAGTCCCAGCTACTCGGGAGGCTGAGGCAGAAGGATTGCTTGAGCCCAGGAATTTGAGGTTGCTGTGAGCTAGGATGACGCTGCGTCACTCTAGCCCGGGCAACACAGTGAGACTCTGTTTCAAAAAAAAAAAAAAAAAAAGGTCTTCTTTTCCCTTGAGATAGTAGCGTAACTAATACATAGCAGAGCCTAAAAATTGTTTATGGATAAAATAGAGGAGAATGCACAGGCCACAGTGTGATATATATATAGTAGTTTCCTATTGCTGCTATAATAAGTTACCATAAACTCCGTGGCTTAAAATAACCAAAATTTATTATCTTAGAGTTCTGCAGGTCAGAAGTCCAAAACAGGTTGGCAGGGCTACATTCCTTCTGAAGGCTCTATGAGAAATTCCTTTTCCTTGCCTTTTCTAGCTTCTGTAAGTTGTCCACATTCCTTGGTGCATGGCCCTATATCACTCTGAGCTCTGTTTCTGTAGTCCCATCTCCTGCTCTGACTCTGACACTCCCGCCCCCTTCTTGTAAGGGAACTTGTGGTTACATTGGGCTCATCCAGATATTACAGAATAATCTTCTTCATCTCAAGATCTTTGACTAAATCCCATCTGCAAAACCCCTGTTGTCATGTTAAGGTAACATGTTCGCAGGTTTCTGGGATTAGCATGTGAACATTTTGGGGGGGGGCATCATTCTATCTGCCACAATATAATTCCAATTTGAATTTAGTGCTATCTTTCTTACAAGTGAGCTAAAAATAGCCAAATACATAGGCTTTTAAATGAATTTGAACATTCACTTAGATTTTATCTTTAATATTATTAACATAGTCCCACGTTAAAATGGCATTTTAAATCTCTGGGAAGTTCCACATCAAATTCTAAACTGCAATACCATAAGCAATCATGTCTTAGCATCGTGATGTCAGATAACATTCTTACCAATTATCCAGGCTTCATTTTTGACTGAATGATTTTCAAAAGAATTTCTTTTGTCCTGCAAGTGTTAGAAAAATAAAATAATGATCATTTGGTCATTACCTCACCACTTTTTCTAAAAGTCCTGGATAGCCCATTTTTTAAAGTAATTATTTAAAAAGATATCCTGCACTGGGTGCGGTGGCTCACGCCTGTAATCCTAGCATGCTGGGAGGCCGAGGTGCATGGATT